>VYXD01003064.1:68313-87192 GCA_013397195.1 Hylia prasina
CGTTACCTGCGGGATACTCGACGTGAGTGAGGGAGACCGGCCGCCACGGCGCGGGCAGCGAGCACTCCCCGACTGCGGCCATCTTACCCGGATACCGGGCCGGACCGCTACGGCCAATGGGGACGCTCTTGAGGGGCGGTGCGGCCAATGGGCGGGGGCGCGGGGAGCGGAGAGCCAATGGTGGCGCGCAGCAGGTGAGGCGCCGGGCAGCCCAGCACCGCCCAATTAAACATCCAGCCCGGGGAGCGCCTCAGCCAATCGACTGCCGGCACCGCAGCCCGGCAGTGGGCGGGCACAGGGAGGGGCACAGCCAGTCGGAGGAAAGGCGGGCGGCAAAGCGTTTCGTCATTGGCCAGAGGTGCGTGCGGATGGGCCAATCGGCAGCTCGCCGTAGCGCCAGTTCTCAGCCAATCAGCGGCGGCGCTGGTGCGGCGGGCGCGGGGCGCTGAGGCGGGGGCTCGGCGGGAAAATGGCCGGGCTGGGCTCCCCTTAGACCCCGGCGAGAGCCGCCCGAGCTGCCCTCGCTGCCCTCGCATCCCTGCCTTACGGCGCGACCCGCTCCAGGTTCCCCTCACACCGCGGCGGGAACAGCCCGGGCTTCCCTCACACCCCGCTGGGGACAGCATGCGGGTTCCACTCTGGTGCCGCCCGATCTGCCCTCACAGCCCGCTGCAGTCGCCCCAGTTGCTATTAAACAAAAAAACCAAACAAACAAACAAATCACGAAATACAAAAAAATATATAGGGATTTAAATGAGAATCGTTCATATCAAAAGGGTATTACTACATTCAGCTCTACATCACAGCCTCTACATCACTGCCCTAACCCGGGCACATTTCTCTGCCCCACACAGGAGAGATTCGCTGATAACGTCCAAACGCCGTTGAAAATGCGTATTTAGATTGTTTTAAAATAACACTTAGGAACCGCATCTAGCTCTGTAAAGGAGGACCAGCTCCCGCATGGACTTGCACACATGAAAATAAAAGCCAGGAATAAAGTAATCGAATCTCAGAATGGTTTGTTTGAGAAGGCACCTTAAAGCCCATCTCATTCTACCCCCTGCCATGGGCAGGGACACCTGCCACTATCCCAGGTTGCTCCCAGCCCTGTCCAACCTGGCCTTGGACACTGCCAGGAACGCAGCAGCCACAGCTGCTCTGGGCAGCCTGTGCCAGGGCCTCACCACCCTCACAGGAAACAATTTCTTCCTAAGGCCTGACAGAAAATCCTTTAAAGATTCTGCAAATGCCAGGCAAACACCTGGTCAAGTGATACTTTTTTTCGCCCCCAAACACCTTTAACTGCTGAAATCACCCACTTTGAAGACCAAGCCAAAGGAATGTTCCCATATGTGACCCCAGAAATATGACTTACCTGGGGAGCCTTAGGAAAAGCAGAACATGGAGCAGCATTGGACAGAAAAGCTTTCAGAAGGCAAATCCACTTCAGACCAAACAACCAAAGTTAACTCAATATAAAAAAAAAATAAAGCTAACAGAAAAATAAATATGCAAGAGGCTCACAAGAAGTGATCAACACAGGCACAGGGTTGCCTTTAATTTGTGTCAGAGAAGCACATGGACCAGGACTTCTAGCCCACAGATTAAGATTTCTAAAAGGGTAGAAAACTCCCTTTCCTGCATTTGTAATATACCTGTTTCAATTATGATTATGTCCCATTAATTTCAACAAGCTCTTCATAACTGACATTCTCCCTGGCATTTCAAGAAGTAAAGTAGCATTAAAGTCTTATCATTTGGAAAGAAAGGGAAAATATTTACTGCAGGATCTCAGTTCATCGCAGAAGACTGCTATGAGGGAGCATGAGTGATTTACTCCTTTCATTATTCAAGTTAAATAAATCTCCTCCTTTCCAAGCTATTGAATGTAGAGTTATGCTGGCAGAGTGGATTACATTTGATCTATGTACCATGACAAGTACTGAAAATTGTGGGCTTCATTGCTGTATTCACCCACTCCTTCCTGAACAGGAGAAAAAAGTGTCAATACACGGAGCAGCCTTTGCTCTGTGCCTCAGCACAAGAAAGCACAAAGAGCTGGAGCTGCTCTGGAGCTGTAATGAGTGTGGAGTCTGACTCCATGGAAACTGAGATAAACTCCTTTTAACTCTCTCAACTAATGATCAGGGTGTGGCGTGAGACAAAAATTTTCCTATCCATGAACATTTTATTTGCATATATCCGAGTTCATGACAGGTTTGCATTAATGCTAACAGAGACTCGTTTTTACTTTTTTTATTTTTAAGCGTAGGGATGAAATTTTAATCACTGTGGAAGAAACAGCCAATCTGATTCAGTCTGGTTTCCCTATTGTTTGAAAATGAAAGTATTTAAAGATTTTAATCCACTGTAGTTGCTTCAGAAGAGCAAGAAGATGATTTTCTTGCCTTGCTCAGCAGATAGGCAGCTCTGATAACCAACCCATAGGCTTTAGTCTGGATTCCACAGAGTTTGGGAAGCTGGTAAGTGCTACAGGAACTTGGACAATGTTTAAGAGGTTCTGCTCCTCACTGGGATTTCTGTTATCTCTTCATCACAGTCTACTCACACCACACCCCAACACAGCCAAACCACCACAGAAAAATCTGAAAAATGAAACCCCACAGTTTCCAACCACAGCTCAAAGTACAAGGAGTTGTTTTGTTTAGTTTATAGCCCACTTCATCTGTGGACTTGTCAGGAGACCCAGGAAGACTCCCCATGCCACCGAACCCTTTAACTTTACATTTAAACCTTTCAAGTTCTTCATTTTAGCCCAAGGAACAGCAAGCCTAGTTCAATACCATCACTAGCAGCAGAGGTGCCACCACAACTGTCACCTAAATCAGAAACCAAAGACTGAGTTTATAGCATGTTTCGCCCAGAAATTTAGGAACAAAAACCACAGTCATGAAGGAAAGTTTTATTTTACTTGTAATGCCCACATCCTAAGATTAAAGATATTTTTAAAAAATTAGCTGCAAAAAAAAAGGATTGAAGCAAAACAAGAACAGATTTTTACACCTTCAAGAAATCAAGAAAAAAATAGGCACAAGTTTACATTCATTAGTTTCAGATATGGCAGAGGAATGTTCTACTGAAGAGGGATAAATAAAATCCTGCTTTCCCACCTCCCTGTATGAGACAACACAAGTCATGCTCTTCAAAGCCACACTGATCTTGTAGATACAAGGCAGATTTTTCCTCATATGTTTTTTTATTAATGTGCTTAAAAGATCATAAAGACCCTCCTAGAGCCATTTGGCATAGTCTCTACATACATACTAAAGTACCAAGGATGTACTTTAACCTCTGATGAAGCTTGTTACAACCTCCACATAAAAAATGAAAGTCATGCATATTTTAAATTCTGTTTAAGCATCAGACATTATTGAGGGATTTTATTTCATAGCTGCTAAGCCACTTTAAATCCCCAACAGTGTTAAAATCTTGCAAGTGTCAGCCCAGGATGATTTAACCCCTTGAGAATAAGGGTTCATCATAAAATAGGCGAATGTCTTATCTCAAGGGATTCCTACCTGAATTACACAGCAGCTACTAACACTGAAGAATTTCCTTTGCTAACCACAATATGCTGGGGAAGGGATTCTCTAGGGATCTCAGGAAGCCAGAGGGCAGGCAGGTATTCCATCACACCCTTTAACTCACCCTGCAATACAGGTGTGAGAGTCACCTTTTGGGCTGGGCCCTGCACTGGGTGGGATCAGTGGAAGCAGCCTGAGGGCTGCATCCAAAGGGCTTGAACACAGCAAGTCCCCGACACCACTGCTCAGGCCAGGAAAAGCTTCTTCCACAGGAACAGCTCCTGTCAACCCGCTGATCCTTGAAGTTCCCTTCAGAGGCTGCAGACACCTTTCTGCCTTTCCTCTTGAGCTACACTGGGACTAGGGAAGGACAAAAAACAGCGATGAAGTGAGGGGGAGGCGTGGAGAAGTTTAACATCCATCCCAGTAAAGATAAAACCAGTTTGTCTCGGCAAACATCCTTGGCTGGTGCAGGACCAAGTCACCGCTGGTGGGAAAAGGTGGAGAACTCGACCTTCAAGAGGCTGCGGATGTTCCCGAGGCAGATTCCTCTTTACCTTCACTGGGAGGGCTGTGTAACCTACTTGCAATAAGGGCTAAGGAAAAGCATCAAGCTGTAATAAAACAGTCTTTCTTCATTTGATTGGTTAGGAATTTACAATTTCTCAGCTTAAAAAGCCACAGTGCAAGTTAGTGTTTGCTTCAGGGGGACCCTGTTTCAGTATCCTCTCCCACAAAAGCCCAAAGTCAGCAGCCAGTGTTCTTGTCTGTACACAAAACAGGCAGGCTGCCCAAGCGTTGAGGCCAAAGACACTCAAAATAGTAAATAAATACACATAAAACAACACTAAAAATGAGAATTAAACAGCACTGATTGTTTAGAATTACAGTCCATCTCTTTATATTAATCTTCACATTTTAGCAGCTTTTTAACCACTGTACAAAAGCTGCTGAAGTGACTTTCTTCTAAACCAGCCATAGAAGACCACAAAGCACTATCAACATTATTTTTTTGGCAAAGTAACTTGCTTTCAGGATATACCTTACTTTCAAATCACAGTTTACATGTAGCAGGTGTGTCATGCTAATACAACATCCTCTATTTCTTTTCCTGCACACTGCCAGGAGCAAGACACCTTAGAGACCTTTCCTAGTTTCAACTGCTGTCTCTTAAATCCTTCTCATAACAGTTTATTCCACGCAGCCTCACTTGGGGCAGCTGCTCCTAATTTCTGCCTCAGCATTGTCCTGTTTATTGCATTAATCTGGTTTCCAGGATAAGCCACATCAGTCTGATGTGCTTACAGAGCACCAGATGTTACTGTGCTCTACACGCACCCCCCTGCAAACATCTCAGGAGCATTTCAAGGAATCACAGAACCACAGAATGGGTCGGGTTGGAAGGAACCACAGTGGGTCATCTGGTCCCACCTCCCTGCTTCAGGGAGGGTGTCCCTAAAATACATGGCACAGCACATTTATCTGCTCCTTTTACATCCGCCTGTTTACTTTTTTTCTCTGTTTACTTCCTTCCTGCTTTTACCAGCAGAATCCACATTAGATATCTGAAGAGGAAGAAAGCATTTGTATTCTTCAAGCCTACGCACTGACTTTGCACTCATATGGAAATTCCAGATTCTTTCATATTTTTTCCACTTCCAAAAATACATCCGGGTAAACCTTGTGTCTTTCACACAGAACAGGCACAAGGGGTAACTAATCAGTCTGGAACAAAAACAGTGAGGCTCATGTTTTTGTGGAAGTCCTGCAGACCTCCTCATTCCAAGGGTTAGACTCGGATCTATACGTGGACTGAAACAGAAGAGGGCACAGGCTGGATCTCTACTTTTTAGCTGTGGTGTTGTACTCATAGAGGACTCAGCAAATCATTGCAACCCTCACACAAAAGCCAGGACTTCCTCAAGTCAGTGGCATGAAGCTGAGTCAGGAGAGGTTTAGGTTGGATATCAGGAAAAGGTTTTCTACCCAGAGGGTGGTTGGGCACTGAACAGGCTCCCCAGGGAAGCGCTCACAGCACCAAGCCTGACAAGAGTTCAAGAAGTTTGGTCAACTCCCTCAGCACATGGAATGTTGGCTGTCCTGTACAGAGACAGAAGTTGGACTCAATCCTGATGTGTCCCTTCCAACTCAGCATATTCTATTATTCTGTGATTTTTATGATTCACTAAGTCCACCACACTCCACTGCTGCCATCCTACACGAGTATCCAACAGCTCACATCCCAAAGCAGCCAGATTCCAGGTGCTGGCTGGGCAGTCAGGATCACAGCATTTGAGCAGCACTACTATACACACACACATTTGATCATTAGCCAAAATTATGCTGTATTTCTGAGAACTGACAGACTGTAAAGAGCAATTTCCTCTCTAGAAGCTTGATCCCAGCTCTCCAGCTATCTGCACACATAACCTCACATCCAGCATCTACACCTCTCACTACCCTGTGCTCAACAGCAATAGGCACCATATTATTACCTTTTCCCCCTGCTTGTACACACCCCACACCTCCTACCCAGCAAAAACTGCTGCTGGCTCCTTCTGAAATCCAGCAAGGCACTTTGATGGATGTCAAAGACTTTGTGCAAGCACAGGCAGGATGCAAATCCCACCCCTCCTCCTCACACTAACCTGCCTAAGGAGCAAACACAGACCTCAGCAACCTCCTAAGCAAGGATGACCAAGACACAGAACTCATCATCTGGTCTGCAAAGAGCAGCAATACCAAGGGAACAGACCAATTTCCCTAGAGCTTCAGACTGTTTACAAAAGTCTGCATTTTACTTCAGTGCTTTACAGAACTATTTCTTCCTCCCCGGGAAAGAAATCTTTGCTAGTCACATTATGTATGTTAACACACTTAGGTAAAAATCAGCAGTAATTAACGTCTGTAGGAACACAGCAGAGAAGAACAGTAATAAAAATCCCAAAGCAAGCAAAACCTCCTTGAGAAGCTAATGGTCAAGTGGAGAATTTACCAACGATATTCCTGTTCCCACACACAATCGTAAACATCAGGGATTCACCTCCCAGAAAACACAAAGGCAAAACAGGTACATACAATGCCCTATTCAAGAGAATTGGGCAAAAATCTGGGCCCAGGCAGTTCAGGACACAACGTATACATGAAAGATTGGAAGTAGTAATAATGACAGGAAGGTGGAACAAAGAAGAAATTCAAACCATAAGTTGGCAAGTGGTCCTGGATCCGTCCCAGCAAACACTACTGGCTACAAAAAGCAGAAGGTCCCGCCAGATTGCTGTGTGATCATAGTCTTGCTGCCACCGCTGCACTTTGCAGGTAGTTTTATCCATCTCTGGGAGGAAAAGGTCCTTGTACAAAAGTGTTTTCCCCCACTGACATCAGATGAGCTCCTCCTTCAGCGGCTCGGTTTCCCCGGGAAGCGTGCCGTTCATCTCCGGGGAAGTCTCGGTGCCCAGATATCCCAGGAGGATCTCGCTGCGCCGCCGCGACAGCTGCAGAATGTCCTCTGCCAGCAACTGCACTGTCGTGTACCTCACGTTGTCAAAGTCAAACATGTCCTTCAGATACTGCACGATCTGGTGCTGCAAGAAAAGGAAGGTTTACAGCCAGACCTCCTTCACCTGCAGGTACCTGCCACCAAGGGCACACATCAGCAGCTTTAAGCCAGCAGACAGGAGTCCCACACAGATGAGGTACAGAGAAGCCACCTTACCTTGAAGAAACTGCAGACTTCAGACAGCTGCTGCTTGGGCCCCAGAAAACCAAAGGCTAGAACAGGACTGACATGCTCCGATACGGAGTAGAAATGAGAGATAAAGCCATCTGGTACCTGTCACAGGGAAGGACAGAATTAATTGGTCTTCATTCTCAGACAGAATTAGCAGCTTATTCCATATCAGCCACCAACTTCCCTACCAGAAAGCTTCAGCAACTCAAGTTAAGAGCTATTTGGAACGTCTCCTCCTGCAAAACTACATTTATCTTTCAGATCCCTTGAAGGATGACTAGAGCTTTTCATCTTCATGTTTCTAAACTGCTATTTCAAGAGGAAAATGAACAGAAGAAAATGAAAAGCAATCACCAGCCAGCCTTTATAGCCTCTATTTATAATGTGCTGACCAAGCCAGGAAAGGACATGCAAATATCCAAGGCAGAGCTGCTCCAGTAGAGCTTCCAGTGCTCTCATTTCTCTCTGTGCCATCTCAGGAGCCAAACCCTGTCATACCAGTTGGCTGCGGGATCAAGCTGAAAACCTGCCAGAGGCCACAGACCCTGTGGCAGAACAGGGGTTGAGAAGTTGTGGTTTCCTGTTCCCCTGCTCCATAAACTCGTCTGCTGTGATACTTTAGGAAGTCCCAGATTTAAGTGAAATTCATCAAGTAATGGGTTATTAGCACCAGCATTGGGCAGCAGTGCCTGAACTGTTCCTTTTGCTTCCAGCAAGGAAAGTACAATTCAGGAGCAGTTGCTTGTTGCTTGGGGACCGTGGCCATTCCTACAGCATTGTGAGCAGGGAGAGGGAATACCAGACAGACAATACTTTTGAATCCTCACATTTAGAAAAAGGGAGAATTAACTCAGACTGATTCAGTAAAATACTGGCATAGCTCTGGAGCAGTGACTGCAGGACCCCAGGACTCTAAAACATCACAAAGAATGTGACTCTGTTCAGTCTTATAGCACTTAAGATTCCAAACTTTGTCAAGATCTATGTGTTCTCTTTTCAGCCTCAAATACATTAGATTCTTTCCATTTTGATTAATTTTGCTTACCATCAGAAGCCTCCTTTTTGCTTTCAGAACTGACCAGCAAGCAGTTGCTAGAGCCTACAATTAACACAGAGAGCAGTTACTGTGATTATTTAAAAAAATCCAAAGTTTGCCAACACATTGTCATCAAAACATTAAAGCAGTCACCCCTTTGTGCCAACAACTCTAAAATGACAAAATTGAAGAGAACTGGAAGCAGATTTAGCCACTTCAGATCCATTCCAGAGAAGCCGAAGGGTTTTTGGAGATTGTTAATATGATCTGACATAGTTGCCCAACAGCCCACGATCCCCTGTAAGCAGACAGCTGTTACAAAGTGCTATTTTACTCTCAGTCTATCAAACTAATCAGTCCTAAAAATACAGCTGGGGGGCAGGACTAAAGGAAAGCTTTGCAATTTGAGCTTCAGTGTCTGTTGAGGTACTGCCAGAATGAATGGCCACATGGTAAAACCCACATATTTTTCCCTACATTTTGGCCCTTTTATTCTCATTCATAAAAATAGGTGCTGTCATCTTTTAACATCTCCATGGCATCACTGATAAAAGCCCCTAGAGCCATAAGTCTGGTTTGCCAACCAGATGCTTTCAAAATAAGGAAAGCTTTCCTGTAAACAATTTCCATGCACAAGAAGACTGTTGTTTAGAGCTTCAGGAAAGCGTGGCATTTATAAAGAGAGAATTCAGCTCAGCCAGGAAAGATGAGGTTATGCTCTTTTCTGGCCTTGGCACTGATCTCACACCCACAGCAGCCCTCCCTTGTCTCACTCACTGTCTCCTTGAAGCTGTCGGACAGCCAGCGGTTGCGCAGCACAGCCAGCACGGAGGAGGGAGGGTTCTCCAGATCCTCAAAAGCATCCATGAGGATGAAGTCCAGCACAATATCAAAGAAGCTCATGCACACCACCTGTCAGGGAGCAGAACAGTCTGTAAAGGGAACGGGTTTTATAAAGAGAGACAGGCTCTTTTGGTTTGTAAGATGTAACAAGCTGAAGTCAATGTAATCATATTTCAACAGCAGGTCTTTCACTCCCGGGCGATTCCTACCTATGCATTATAATACAACCACAGTGGTTTGGCTTGTAAGGGACTTTAGAACCATCCAGTTCCATCCCATGCCATGGACAGGAACACCTTCCACTAAACCAGGTTGCTTCAAGCCCCTTCCAGCCTGGCCTTGAGCACTTCCAGGGATGGGAATTCCACAACCTCTCTGGGCAAGGATTATCTTCCAACTCCTCTGCAATTCTGTAAACACAATGTCTTTACCAACCCCTCTTCCCTCGAGCTCCTGCTGAGTGGTTGGCCAGGTTTCTTGCTTCAAGGCATAACGCAGCATCTCCTCGTAGCTTTCCAGGAAAGCTTTGGGATTCTGGGAGAGCAGAGAAACAAAACAGAAGTTTGACTACTTGAATTTGAGCTGACATCAATATCACAGTAGTCACCAGCATGCAGGTGAAGTTTTCCTCTTCCAACACACTGGACAAACTGTGAGTCGGGATAGGGGAACAAGTATCCCTGTGCTCAAGACACAGTTCCTACCTTTTCAGCTTTTGTCATCAGTCCTATCACCATCTGCTTCCCAACCTCCCCAAAAAACAGTTGATTGCTTTCATCCTCCAGCAGCTCCTGCAAAGGGAACACAGAAGTCTCCTGTGATCTCCTACACACCCTCAAATTCTGAGTTAGAAAGGAGAAAAAGAAAAAAAGGGCAGGACATGAAGCAGTGCAATGCTGCACACACCAGTGGGGTTAACCTTTAATAAGCTGGAACCAAGGAAACAAAACTGCACTCTCCAGGAACATGCTGCTGGCAGCCCTGTGCCATGGAAACCCGGGAGCCTGGAGCCATTCTCACCTGGAATGCCTGCCTGACACAATGCAGCTTCGCCAGGAAATCCTGATCACTGTAGCAGCCAAGGAGCTCTGTCCTAGAGGGAAAGGGGAAGAATTGTGTGAATTCCAGTTCTGATGTCGGTGTTCCTGCAACTGTGGTACCCTAAAAACTAAAAACTAAATTCCCAGTCTGTGCATAGGAGAAAGGAACAGTCACATTCCCTTTATCCAGCTCCCTGGGGGAACAGAGCACCTCTGCCAGGCTGGTGCAGGACTGTGCCAGCCTCCCAGAACAGTCACACTTCCTATCACTAATTTCATGGGACAATTACTCTTTCTTAACATGCGAGTCCCTAAAATCTGGGGTAGATTCCCTGGGAAGGCCGAACCAGCAGGAAGGATTCTGGGATTTTACAACCCCAAAGGGTTATTCTGGTTATGGGCCTGCTCAAAGGCAGATGATGTGTTCACAGTGCCCCAGAGGACACAAGGTCCCACAGCTCCACCTGGCTCTTCACCTCAGCGTCCGGCACGCGACCTTCCCTTCTTTCACCAACTGCAGAGTTTCTTTGTATGCTGCCACTGGCTTGGAGAGGTGGAATGGCATTTCATCAAAGGGGAGAGAGTCAAAGAGCTGTACAGGTAACAAGAGACGTGGGAAGAACAAAATGAGCTCATTAAATATTTGCAAATACACAAGCAAGGTGGGCCTTACAGAGAATCTTCAGCTAGCAAAGCTTGTCAGTGACAATTGTTCATGCAAAGATATTTCTTTTTTCACCAAAAACTGTCTCAGCTCTGACACCGCTCAATATTGCATAAAATTTACACCACTGAGCCATCTTACATTAGATAAGAGCACTTTCCTAGCTGTTATGGCATGTTTTCTATAGTAGGAAAGATGACATGGAAATGCTGGTTGGAAAAGCCTGCACCATCCCCCTCTTTAAAATCTTTTCCTAAAATCCACCATGAACCTCCCAGCCTGGGACTGTTGCTCTGTGTTTGACCATCTTCCTCTCCCAAGATGTGTTTGGCTCTGCTGCCTTTGCTCCTTCCCCCCAAGCCACTGGGCTGTGACACACAGCAGACACTTGAGTCACCTCTGCTGCAGAGAAGAAAGAATCCTCTGAAGCTGAGCTGTCTTCATCATCCGTCCGCAGCCGCAGCGATCCATCCGCCAACGGAAGCATCAAAGTCTTCTCTGCAGGACAGAAAGAAGCCACACGTGTTGGAGTTCATGGACCAACATTCCTCTTGGCTCCTGTGCTCTTCCTCCACTCCCACTTTTTCACTCCTCCTTTGCCTGGCTAACAGAAAAGACATAAAACCTGGCAGGAAATTGGCATTTTACTGCAGCCAGGTGCCCTACCCAGATCCAGCAGCACGCTGTCCGACGGCAGCGAGGAGCCAAACTCTTCCTGGAGGTGGTAGGCTCGGTGCAAGAGGGACTCCAGCTTCTCAGCAAACTCCCTTTTCTGGGACTCCTCCTGGAACACACATAAATGTCACCCTTAGTAAGCCAGCTGGGCACAGACAGATTGGACTGCACAAATAGGGGAGGAAATTTTCAGTAAAAATGGGATTTGCAGTCTGCAGATTAAGTGATTAAAAATAAAAAGAGAGAGGAGTCATTAATCCTATAATGCAGCTAATAATGCACGGGGAGGGAAGCTTCTACACAGCCTCAAAACCTCTGGCTTTTGAGCTTCACAATTTTGTTATCCTGTTAAAAAAGTAAGAAAGAACTGAAGAACTTTAACCTGCTGCCCAGAAAAACAGTTATTTTAATAAGTTATAGACCACTTAAATCTCCTGCCTTTTGACTATCCTAACTCCCAGGAGAAATCGCATCAGGAAACCTGTGTTGAATATAACAGGATATCCAGAACTGGGTAACAGAATATTTAGATTAAGATGCTGGGCATAAGCAAAGTTTGCTGTAAGCAACATAGGAGGATGGGGGAAAAAAAAGGTGTGGGGAAAATAAGCCTTAAACAGCATCTTGCCTTCATACCCCTATATTTGCATGAGTATCTCACCCAGAAGACAGAAGCATTAACAAGAAGCACAAAATCTATTTTCATAATGAATCAACTGGTTTTAAGGCAGTTTTAGAAACACTACAGGGCCCTTCAAGGAGAGCCAACAACAACAGAATCCAGATTTGACTTGGATAAATATTATCCATCACAAAAGACAAATGTCCCACATACTTACTACACCAGACTCTGTTTACAAAAGGCTGGGAACACTTTTTTTCCAGTGAGAACTCCTGGAGAGTTGGGAGTTCAGCTCCTTTCACAGTCCTGAGCTACAGCAGGCTGTAACTGACCCATTCTAGTTAAGATCTCCTTTAACACAGGTCTTCCCTGCACAGTCCTCAAGTCCCAGACAGCAAGGGGCTGTCCTAAAATCCTGGTTTCTGTAGCTGCAGAGGCTGAGTGAGGTACACATCTCCCTGCAGGGACCACGGCCATACCCAGCTCCTACCACTGCTTTTCTCATCCACACACACACAGAGCTGGGCTCTGCTCTCCACCCAGCTCCCAGAAGTGGCAGTGACCATCAAGATCTCCATTTTAAATGCATTAAAAAGTTACAGAGACAGCACTGCCAGCCAAAGCAGTGCTGCATTCATCACAGCCTTTTCCCCACCACAGGCTGTGCCACGGGAGGACACGTGTGACAGTGAGTGACACAAGGCTGGAAGGTGGATGGAAACGCTGGGGAATGAGGGGGCGAGACGCATTAAAAAGAGAAAGAAATTAAAAACACCCACTCCCATTGCATAAGGAAGCTGCAGATACAGACAGCTCTTAAACAGAGTCTGGCCTGACTCTGCCCTTAATTTGCTCTCCTTTTAACCTCCCACTGTTTACTGCTTCCAGCACCCAGGCTGGGCTTTCAGCATGTGGGGACCTACCTCTGAAATGTTCTCAGACATGCTCTCCTGCTGTTTCCTGCTGTCCCAGGGCACAGGGGTGCTGGTACAAGCACTGTCCCTCTGCCTGATGCTCAGTGCCTGTTCCCATTTCTGCAAGGCCTCCTCAAACAGCTCCATGCCTGGAAACCCAACCAAATACTGGCTGTGAGAGTCCCGGGGCACTCAGGAACAAAGAGATACAGGATGAGTCTTTGCTCACTCAGACAATCCAGCAAAGAGGGAAATCCCTCCCCAACAGAAAGAAAAAACATTCTATTTCTTTCCTGTTTAAATATGGTTTATTTTGGATTAGAAGGAGAACATCCCCAAACTGGTTAAAGCATCCATGTTACTTCCAAAATACTGTTCTCTGAACAAGATGATCCTGTTGCTCAGGAAGAGTATTTTGGAAGTAAATTATTCATTGACAAAAAAGGTTTGCTGTTTTGGGGTTTTTTTAATAGAAGAGGGGATTTTTATTTGAGCTTACACTGAGAAGGGAAATTTCTGTTAGAGCTCTACGTTGAGCTGCTGATGCTCTGTGTCAATTCTCACCCCCTTCTTGACCTCACAGTGATAAACAACCCCCCAGAGCAACGTTACCCTTGTGCCTGCTTACCTTGAACATAGAGGCTTTCTGCACTGGAATCACCAATGGCTCCAGCATCTCCCATTGCCTGGGCCTCCCACATCCCTGGGGGTACTGGACTTGAGGAGTTGACTGCTACCATCTGCAGGAAGGGAGCAGAGGGCAGCAAATGCCTTTTGAATTCTCTTAAGGTTAGAGATGGCAAGATCAAACAAACACCACCAACTTTCAGCAAAAAGGCATTTTCCTTCCCCATGTTTGCCCTTGTATTCCCCTGTATTGATGAGTACTAAAAGGAGAGCACTGATGGATGAAACAGCCCTGGAAAGCTCCAAAGCAATTGTCACAAAGGCACCAGGATTTTGATGGAAAGCTCATGTCAGCCCCAGCTGCCTCTTCAAAAAACACTGGTGGCAAGGAAGAAGCACAGTCCAAACAAAAGAAACAGTTTCACAGAAAAAATACAGCTGAGGATTCCCCAGAGGGCAAGGAGAATCCTCACTCTTCTCTTTGTAACCAGACCTCTCCTGGGAGAGCTGAGCTTGACAATCCACACAGCAGTGTCAGTTCAGCTTTGTCCAGTTTCACACCAGGGCATTGATGTCTTCTAAAGTCTGACCCAATAAAGTGCTGGATTCAACACTATCAGTGACGAGTGTTTTCCTGCGGCTTACAGAAGGATGTCCAAACATCAGCCTGGTACTAAAAAAAAGCTGCAATAATCACTGACAGATGAATTCCTGTCCTGCCTCCACTGATCAATCCCTGCGGAGTGTTAATAAATCACCTTGAGATCCCAAACTGCAAATCAGTCCACTGCTGCTAATTTATTTACTGGATGGCAAAGAGGAGCCCAGGAAGCAAATGAGAGCACAGGCAAAACCTGCAGCGGTGCAAAGGATGAGCTGTTTTTCCACCAAGTAATATAAAAACTCTAAGTACAGGGTCAGCTCATCTGTACAGAAACAGATGCCTCTCCATGGGGATATTCCCACCCAGGCACCAGCAATGGAAAAAGGTATTTATGGATTGCTTTTTATTTAAAGAGAAATAGAACTTCAGTGATACAAAACCTGTGTGAACTGAGAAGCCATGGGGGACTTACACGGATGTGAGTCCCTGTGGAGGGGAAAGAGGCCAGAGCTGGCTGGACACAGGCTGGTGCTCAGGGACACCTCCCATCACACCCAGCTCCCCAGGGAATGCTGTGCCTGCCCAGCGCCGTGCCGGCACTGCCGCCTGCTGGAGACACCTTCGGCCAGCACGGGTTTTGGCAACTCCCGGCGCTTTAGCTGTACTAAAAACAGCAACACCAGCGTGCGCTGAGCAGTGCTGGCACCCGACAGCTCCTTTCAAAGGGATGATTTTTCCCCTCTCCTTGCCCCAGCATTGCCAAGCAGCCTCTGAGCCCGGGCAATGACAAGGGAGGGCTTTGCAGCAACTCACAAAGTCCATCTGTGTCCCCCCTGCTCCAACATAACGTTAGCTCTGAGCAATGGGGATGTGAAACAGGTCTTGAAGACACAAATGCTTCCAGTTTTGGTCTCACAAAAGGTGGATACAAGAACTGAGGGCTTCTCCTGCCTGGTTAAGCCTGAATTACTTGTACTCACAGGCTGCTTTTTGGCTTTGGGGGAGGCAGAATGACTAGGCTGTGTTCTTACCCTGTGCTGTTTCCTGAATAGAGCTATCAGATTTTGGTGTTAATTTGGTTTTAAGAACAAAGCAAGCTGTGAGCAGCCCCAGCACAGAAGGGAGGGGCTGCTGGGCCACCCAAACCCCCACCATGGAGGGAAGCAAACAAGCTCCTCATTGCTGTGACACCCAGAAACAACCCAGCCTAACTCCTTGAGGGGGTCACAGAGAGCTCCAAGAATCATGGCCATGTCCCACAGGGAAATCCCTCCTGTGACTCCTCCTTGGCCAAAGAACCAGCAAAGGAACCCTGGAGCTCCTGGCCACAAAAAACTGCTGCTCACAGGGAACTCCAGACACTCAGTGCAAGGTTAACATCAGAACCAGCCCTACAATTATACTGCAACTTGTTCTGCTCCATGGCCCACCCCAAGGACTTGGTGACCTGGTGACAGGTAGGTGCCCTGGTATCTCCCAGCCCTGCTAACAAGGTCCTTACCGAGGCGAGGCTGTGGGAGGAGCTGGAATGTTTGCTGGGCTCAATGGAGGAAATCCCGCTGAGTGTGTCATTGCTCTTGCTGCCAGGACTCTGGACTCTCCTGCTGGAGTATCCTGCAATTGGGAAGGTCACACAAAAACAGGATTTTAGGCCCAGGTGACTGCAGCTGGGAATAGGGAGGGGAACATCACCTTGTCCAGTGTAATTGTGAATGGGCAAAGCAATATCCAGTACCTAGAAATAAGCCACAGATCTCCTGTCTGCTCTGCTTTGCTCTGAGACTGCTGTCAGTGGGGATCTGAGGCTGAGGAATGTATTCACTGCTTAGGGACAGCAAAAGGCAAGTGGAAACAATTAAGCAAGAACTCCTCCACCTTCCCTCAAGACAGGCAGAACATGGACACTGCTCCCTTGATTTTCGTGTTTCACTAAACAAATGCTTAATTCCTAAAGTGCTTTGTTGAAAGCCTGGGTCAATCTTACCCCTAAAATCAGTACAAGCAGGTGAGGAAGCTGCCCAAGGCCTGGGAGTCACCACAGAGCTGGATGGACACTTCCAACTGCCCAGCCTGGCTCAGGCCACCCTCCCCTCCCCTCAGCTGAGCACTTCCATCATGAGATCAATGCAGATCCAGGTCACTGCGTGCCTGGGTCGTTATTATTGGGACAGCCTGGTAATGGTCCACAGGCTGCCTACAGGAAAGGGGATGGGAACTGCAAACCTCAGGGGAAACATCAGGACACCTTTTGTTCCCGAGGGCTGCGAGCTCAGAGTCTCTCCCTCGGCTCCCCACACCCCGTGCTCATGGCACTGCGCTTCAGAATTCCCACTTCATTCCGCATCGAAGCACTACACAGCGGCTTTGCCTTCCTCTCCCCACACCTTCCCATCGCTCCCCGTCCAACCTCTTTGGGGATACTTTAAACACTGCCAGGCCGACCTTTCTTCACGGAGGAGACTCTCCTGGTTGGCAGGATGGGCACTGTGATCCCTCCCGGCTTAAAGCCGCACTTGTCCGGAGCAATTTGCTTCTTTCGGCGGCGCCGCCGCTTCAGCTGATGAGCTGCAAGAGCCAAGGCCACCGTCCCCAGAGCTGTGGCAAACAGCACCTTGCGCAGGCCTGGAGAGAGCCGCAGCTGAGAGAAGACAGACTTTAAACACAAAAGAAATGGAAGAGCAAAAATGAAAATCCAATTCCCCTGCCCTTTTCTTAAAAAAAAAAAAAAAAAATTAAAAACAGTGTTAATCATCAAGCACCTTGACTTTACCTTCCCACCCATAGAACACGCCCCCTGCTACACAACTAAGACAAAGAGAGACTGTGGAGCAAAGAGACTGTGGAGCATCATTTTGATAGGACCTGGAGAACTTGGTCTCAATCCTCATTGCCAAAATACACTGCAAAATCTGCACACAGCCTGGGACAGATGCAATCCAGGTTACCCAAATTCAGCTCTGAAACCCTGGTGTGAAGCTGAGCTTTATTGTTCCAAGTGCTGCATCACTACAAGCGGGGAACATATTACTCTTCTTTAAAAGACAAGTCTTTTTTTAGCACCTTTGATGAAGAGAAAGATTGAACCTGAGTATTCTTCCAGGGAGGGATGTGGGAAGTGCTTTTCTCTCCTCTCCAAACCCACTCAGAACAACTCTCTCCCACCACCCCAAATTCCCCCTGCAATTCCTCCAATCCCTCAAACTGCCCAGGTCCCCCAACACCACCCCACCGTGTCTCCATCACACACAGACAACCCTGCAGAACCAGCCCGAGGAATGTGACAGGAAAACCTTTCCTGCTCCTTGTACCTGCCCAAATGTCGTGTAAACGAACACAGGGATCTCTGCCACGGTCATTGCCAAGGCCTGCATGATGGACATTCCCTCTGTCCTTCTAAATGCCATGTCTGCACGAGGATCTTGGCACCTTCAGGAGCTGCCACGGGGAAGGGCACTTGTGGATGCTGTGTGAGCTGCTCACAAAAGAATCCAACTTTTCTCTGACATCTGGCTGAGAGTCCTGGAGTTGGCCTTCATCCAACAATCCTCGTCCTGCAGGAAGAGGGGGGAAATTGGGTGAGTGAGGGGAGCACACGCCCTGCTCCTCCCCGCACTGCACTTCACAAAACACATACCAGGTCACTTGGAGCAGTGAATGTAAAATATTTTCCCACCAACAGCAACAATTCCTTTGCTTATCCTACCAACCACGGGGACTGATTCCCAAACTGCTCTACAGCAGCAGGGATTTGGGATTTGACAGCTCCCAGAGATTTCTACATGTACCAGACCTGTCTGCACATGGTTGGAGGGATTTTGTTTGCAGTCCCCATATAAAAAAGTCCCAATTATCCCGAACAACCATACAGGTACTTTCATTGCCAAAACTCTGCTTTCACACAGTTTTGCGTGCATCACAGCCCTGCTCAAGAGCCACCAATCAAAGGGGATTTTTTTTGCCCAGGAGGTTTCAATGCTGCCAGCGGGGCTGGGCAGGAGAGGTGTGCTCACGTCAAGGACAGAGCGACAGAAGGCACTGATGTGTGACCCCAGAACGCGGTGACAAAGCTCTGCCCCCGCCTGACACCCACCCCGCACCCACCGCCCGGAGCACCTTGTGGAATGTTCTCCGGGCACTGGGAGCCCGCAGGGACCGCACACCGGACATGGGCTCTCCCCACAAGGTTAAACACAACGTCCTGGCCACAGCAGAGACGAGAAGAGCAAAGTACAAGGAATTTTCGGCACAGAAAGCAGCCTGGGGTTACCATACCGGGATAGGGAGTACAGGCACCGAGGTACCAAGGCAGCCCCTCTGTCCGGGCATCTCTCCCCAGCCCTGCCCGCCCTGGGCACCCGGCGCCGGGAGTTCAACCCAGCGGCCCGGCGGGGAGCGTCCCACGGGACCCCCCGCACCTGCACTGCAGCACGCTGGGCCCTGCAGAAAGGGCTCCGCACCCCCCGCAGCATCCCTGCACCCCCGCACCCCGAGCATCCTCCCTGCGCCCTCGGGTGCCTCGCACCCCTGTTGCATCCCCGGGCCCCTGCATTCATCCACCCCGGAGGCATCCCCGCCG
>VYXD01003064.1:87235-138663 GCA_013397195.1 Hylia prasina
CGCGAGGGGTAGGGGCGGGGAGCGCGGCGCGAGTTCCTATTGGCGGACGCTGACAGCTCCCGCCGCCGCCGCCGCCGCGCTTAAAGGGGCCGTGCCCTCCACCCGCGCCCCCGCCCGCCGAGGCGCTGCCGGGGCTCACGGACGCTGTAAGGAGTCGCAGCCCTTTTAAGAAGCGCGGAGCGGGCGTCACCCGGCGCTATAAAAGGCGGTGGCGCGGCGGGCGCGGTGACAGCGGGGGCGCGGCGCGGCCGGGGAGGTTCTGCGGCCGCCATGGAGTTCAACGTGAAGAAACTGGCGTCGGACGCGGGGGTCTTCTTCTCCCGTGCCATGCAGGTGAGGCGGGGCGGGTCGCCATGGCAGCGGCACCGCCCGGAGGCCGCGGGGCGGGAGGCGCGGGGTTCCGCGGGGGATCCGCGGGTCCAGGCCCCGGCGGAGCCAAGGGGGGGTTTGCTCGGCCCCGGGGAGGCTGGAGAGGGAGATCGGAGCTGGGTGGGTCCGTCTGTGTGAGCCGCAGCCCCCGGGGCATCACCCGCAGATGCATCACCTGGGGAGCATCGCCCCCGGCCGTGGCTCGGGGGTGCCGGGGAGGGTCCCAAGGGAAGATCCCCGGGAATGGTGCTCGGAATGCGGAGGGGAGTGCGGGGCGTTCGTGCCTGGCGTTTGTTGACCTTAAAGTAACAAAGCTGTGCGATCTGGCATACGGCTGCTTTGTCCGTGCCCAGACCCACCGGGAAGGGGTACAGAGATCTGGAACAGCTGCCCAGGGAGGGCGTGGAGTCTCCCACCCTGGAGACATTCCAAACCCCCCTGGACGCGTTCCTGCGCCGCCTGCTCCAGGTGACCCTGCCCTGGCAGGGGGGCTTGGACGGGATCTTCTCCAGAGGTTCCTTCCAGCCCCAGTCATTCTGGGATTCTGTGGGATGGTCCCTGTCGCTGGGGACAGGTGCTGGAGGTGCCCTGCACCTGGTCTGCACTTCAGCCCCTGGGGAGGAGCAGGAGATCCCAGGTCCTGGAAAAACACTGGGACGTTCAAGGGATGGGAAAGAGCTGCTGAGAGCGAGCAGGTCGGGCCTGTAGAGCTCAAGAAGCATTTGGACAATGCTCTCAGGCACAGGGGGGATTCTTGGGGCTGTTTCTGTGCAGGGCCAGGAGTTTTACTTCTCCTTCCAACTCAAAATATTCTGATATTTAGAAACTTGAGATCAGGATCTTCTGGGGATGAAGTAGCCCCCCTTGGAGCTGTGAGGAAATGTGGGTACACATGAGCAACAGACATGCAGCAGGTGGTGAGATGGAGCTGCTGAGTGTGTTCATTTCTTGGGCATAATGACTGAAAAACTGCTCTTGTTTGGCCAGGAGAGGAGAGAGGCAGGTCAGAACTGGTTGGGATCCTGCCTGGAAAGTGAGGTCCAGCTGGTGACTCTGGGACTGGGCTTCTTACTCTGCCTATTGTGTGGGGGCTGGTAAACAAACAGGGCAGAGCTGCCTCGTTCCAGACCTTCTGTGCAGTGGAGTAATTCTGGCTCTGTTGAGGACTGGTCTCCTGTAAGCAGATATCACCTCCTGTAACCGTGCCAGTGAGTCATATGTTATGAAAAAGGGAGATATTNAATGCTCTCAGGCACAGGGGGGATTCTTGGGGCTGTTTCTGTGCAGGGCCAGGAGTTTTACTTCTCCTTCCAACTCAAAATATTCTGATATTTAGAAACTTGAGATCAGGATCTTCTGGGGATGAAGTAGCCCCCCTTGGAGCTGTGAGGAAATGTGGGTACACATGAGCAACAGACATGCAGCAGGTGGTGAGATGGAGCTGCTGAGTGTGTTCATTTCTTGGGCATAATGACTGAAAAACTGCTCTTGTTTGGCCAGGAGAGGAGAGAGGCAGGTCAGAACTGGTTGGGATCCTGCCTGGAAAGTGAGGTCCAGCTGGTGACTCTGGGACTGGGCTTCTTACTCTGCCTATTGTGTGGGGGCTGGTAAACAAACAGGGCAGAGCTGCCTCGTTCCAGACCTTCTGTGCAGTGGAGTAATTCTGGCTCTGTTGAGGACTGGTCTCCTGTAAGCAGATATCACCTCCTGTAACCGTGCCAGTGAGTCATATGTTATGAAAAAGGGAGATATTAACTACAGGTGCAAAATAAGGAGCAGATGGAAAGCATAAAGATACTGTTCTCATGCAAATGACCTTGGATGCAGAAGAAATGCTGGAAAGAAATCTTATGTTTAGAAGCCTTATTGTGAGTCTCTGATAAGTGTTTTTTAGCTCCAAGGCGTAGGAAGGAGACAGGCCTGGGAACAGTGTCTGCACACAGTGATTCCAGAGTAAGGAGGCGTTTATAAATCGTGGCTTCTGCCTGCTACACCTACTCCAGTGTCTCGTACATGAATATTCATATGCCTAATTACAGTAGTAATTTATTGAAACCACATGAGCACTGGCAGTTGTGGACAGCAAGCAGGTGTGTAAGGAGGGGGAACTGGAAGGAAAGAGATCTCTGAGGCTGCAAACCACTCCCTGAGGGGTCACTGCTGGGGGAATTCAGCTTTTTTGGGTGCCTGGTGAGCCCTGCCCCATCTCCCCCAAGAGCCAGCAGTGACAGCTGAGGTCTGCTGTGGGCAGTAAGGGATGGGTTTGTAGCACTCTTTAGTGCTGCAGATCGTCTGGGACAGGAATAAACTGTCTAGAAAAAGCTGTTTTCTGTAGCATTTGGAGATGTTTCCTCCAGCTCCAGGCATTTAACAAAGTGATGTTTTCTGGAACTGCAGCGACTGGGAGATAAATGGACTGGCCATTCTGTGCTGTTCAGACAGCATCAGCTCCTGCTGTCTGGCAGAGCTGTCTGACCAACACAGAGGAG
Source organism: Hylia prasina (assembly GCA_013397195.1). Taxonomy (NCBI): domain Eukaryota; kingdom Metazoa; phylum Chordata; class Aves; order Passeriformes; family Sylviidae; genus Hylia; species Hylia prasina. Next base: position 90,094 of record VYXD01003064.1, read on the forward strand.
CTTCACTTGAACTGGAATTAGGGCTCAGCCAGGGGGAAAGGAGACAGGGCATGGTCAGCACAACACCTCTGGGCTGGCTCAAGGCAGGAGCTGGTTTGAAACCTGTAAAATACAGCTCAGCATAGGGGCTGGAAGAATGATTTTGGACTAGGCTCCTCATGACAAAAAAAAAACCCAATCAAAACAGCTCAAACTCACTGCTTCCTTTACATGTCTCTTCCTTGCTCAGTCACAGGATTCCTTCAGAAAAGCAGAGCAGGCAGTAAAGTTGGGGTAGGAAAGTAGTGGACAGGGGACAGCTCTGCTACCCTGGGAGTGGGGAACAGACTTCTAGGCTTGGGCACTGCAAGGGCACAGAGCTTCTGCAGGATTCAGCATTCGCCTGAGGATGGCCTGCATTGACACTTACCAGCACTCTCTGAGGCATGCAGCACCTGCAGACAGACACCTAACAGGTCATTCTTCATTTTCATTTGAAGAGGGGCCTCCCTCTTTGATCAGATGCACCTTCCAGTTATCAGTGAGTGGGTCTGATCCCAAACCTTGGCCAGTGGGAGCTGTGTGGCCACACGTCGGATGTCTCTGTTCTAGACAGGCTGCAAGCCAGGCTCTTTCAGGGAGGTCTGGAAATAATTGTAGGTGTCTGTCTTTTCTCAGTTCTGATGTAAACAGGCTCTGGGTGAAAATGCCCAAGTGTGAATACAGCTTTTGGGTGCTTATCTCCCCCTAATGTCATTACTAAAAACAGCTAGAGGCTGAATTACTCTGTTTTAAAGCCCCTGCAGACAGACAGACTCCTACAACTCCCTTAACTCTGGTGATAAAATAGACTTTTATCATTAGTAGATAAAATAAACCCTCTGCTTGCTGACCTTATTAGTGTTCACACTTTAAAAGTTGAGAGAGCAGAAGGGGACCCAAGGAAAGGAAAAGGTCTTGGTAGGGACGCAGCCAGGGCAGCTGAGCCAAGCTGCCCAGAGGGATATTCCATAGAACATTGCTCAGCCATAAAACCTGTGAGAGGGGAGGAGGTGGGACATTATTTTGGAGCACATTTGTCTTTTGGAGTAACCACGACATGTACTGAGGCCCAGCTTCCCAGGAGTGGTCACACATCACCTGCAGATGGGAAGAAGATGAGAAAATATTTTGGTTTACTTTGCTTCCACACACAACTTTTTCTTCATTAAACTGCCTTTATCTTGAACTATGAGGATTTTCCATCTTGTTTTCAACCCCCTGTTCAATCCCCCTGAGGAGGGAAATGATAGAGTGACTTGATGGCATCTCATGTCCAGCCAAGGTCAACCCACCACCACAGTGTTTTTCCTCTCCTAAACACTGTGCTCATGAGTTAACCAGGCTGTCCCTGTTAATGGCTTCCTTCTGTCCTCTAGCACAGTTTCACTTGGCTCCCAGCCTGGCTTTCCTGACTCCTGGTGAACAAATACTTGGAGCAAACTCTCTATCTGGTCCAGAGTTGCTGAAAATCAGGTAGTTTTCAGATGCTGAGTGGCTGTGGCTTCTGTCCTACTGCAAGCCTGTGAAAAGAGGGGACCAGATTTGCTCAACTGACTGTGTTGTGCTTTTGACCACCAAAAGAGCAAATGTGACTGTGTTTTGGGCATTTTGAGCTATTTGGAGGCTTTGAAAAACCCACCAGTCTAAATCTACTGGCAGGAACGGGAGAGTATTCCTGGTTTAAATCTCCTGGCCCTGGTTTGATCTTTGTAATTTAGAGTGGACAGTCAGAAGTAAACATCCAGTTAGATAAAATGGGGACTCTGCAAGTGGTACAAGGGACTGAACTCTGCCACCAGATCCTCTGCAAGGGACCCTGTCAGAGGTCACAGCATACAGGCCTGGGCTTTTATTACACTGGGCTTTTATTCCCCTGACTTTAAAGGAGAGGAAGGTGCTGATGCTTTCAGCATGGGCGATTTTAAAGCCTAACTCTGATGTCCTTTAGTCACAGGCCCAGCCTGTCTGATCTGTACCTGTAGTGCAGAGGGGCCTCCCCAGCTCAGCACTACTTGCTGACCCTCCTGACATCCCAGACGTGTGTCTGCCAGCTCTCCTGGGGAAGGGGCTTTTCCCCAAGCTGTGAATGCTTAGGGCAGCTGCCCTAACTGCAGTCCAGCACATCCATGCCCCTTTTGGGCCTGTGGCCCAAGTGCTGCTCTCCTGCTGGGTCACCCTGTTTGCCCACCTGGGCCCTGATAAAGCATCTCTTGTTCCTGCTGGCCAGCCAAGCCTCCCAGAGGAAACCCAACCTTTGGCTGAATTATTGATGTCCTGGAATGCAGCACAGCTCTGCTCTTCCTGGAGAGTGAGAATGGCACTGACAAAAGGCTGCCCTGCATTATTAAGCACCCGCTCTGGGTCAGCTGCAAGGATGTTTCCTGCAGGGGAGCAGCCTCTCAGCACTGGCTCATGATCCCAGGATGCAGATCTGGGAATTGGTTCAGGGCTGTTGACCCACTCCTCAGGTTCTAGAAACAAATGGGAGTAGATCTGCCACGGCAGGATGGAGGGGCTGGAGGTTCTCAGTGCTGCAACTGCCTGTGCTGTGCCAGCCCTGCCTCTCTCCCCGGGGATCTGCACCAAGCCTGTAAATTAACTTGACAAAACAAGTATCACTTCCATTTGTGGCAATCTGTTGTAAAAGACAGCAATGCTTCTAGTCTGGGAGCAGCAAGGTATAAAATACTCAAAATCTGTCTTCTTACAGTCACGAGGCTTCAGGGTCTGGTGAGTTCATTTCTCCTGCATCTCTTGGTGTCACAGTGAATTTTTTTCAATCAAATGTCTGTGTTATGGAAACAGATTCTCAGGAATGGAAATCTTTTACAGGATTTCTGTAAAATGCCTGAAGCGCTTGAGTAGCCAGATTTCATAAACTGCTGTTCTTCTACCCTTCTTTTCACTGGGCAGCCAGGTAAGAAGGGACCAGCACTGAGATCTGTTGGCACCTAAAATCTCAGATTTCCACTTGCACCAGACAAAACCACCAGCTCACAGGTCAGTGTAACTCACCTGTAATCTCCTGTGCTGGCTGTGCTTCCAGGAGAAGCTTCATCTGATCCCATGGCAGGCTGCTCCTGCAGCAGGTGGTCCTGCTCTCCTTGCACTTCCTGGCACATCCCCACTACCGCTGTGGAGTTGGGTGGGTTCTCTGACAGGTCTAAAAAGTCACATTAGAGGTCAAATTGAGCTGGATCAGCGACTCTCTGTGCACAAGGAGGAGGAGGAGGTAGCCCTGGGCAGGGAGAGCACCCAGGGCAGCCCCTGCAGTGAGGCACCAACCACCCTTGGCTGTGCCTGGGCTGGGTTCAGCACATCCAACTCCTGGGCAGGGCTCAGGGAGACACTGAGAGAATTTAATGTCAATGGAGTCACAGTCTCCCATGCTTTGCACCCACTTCCTGACCTTCATGCCCTCCTTTTCAACCCTGAATAAGAGATTGTTTTCTGGCCTGACCCTTTGGAACCAGGGGCTGAGATTCCTGCCCATCCTCCCCTTCTGGCGTAGCCCCCAGCCTTGCCTGACCCTGGTGCTGGCTCAGCCTTGTTGCAAGACAAACAGCTTTAGTGCCTGACTCGGGATGAGAATTGAGTTTCTGAGTTCTGGCAAGTGCTGAGCTGTGACCCCTGCACTGAGTTACACAAAAGAGCTACAGAGGATGATAATGCCAGAGATGTCACTTGCTAATAAAGCAAAGGACCCCCAAGCTGGAGTGGTTCAGGACAGCAGCATCCCACTGTGGGGATGCTGGAGGCTTCAGCAGTGATCTGGCACTGCAGCAATGCTGTAAGAAGCTGACTCAATTCAGCTGATAAGAAATTGGGTTTAGGTTTGACAGCTCTAGGGCAGATGCTGTTGCAGGATAAGGCTAAACTGCAGGAAAGAGAGCTGGACTTGAAAGTGAGGTGAGGTCTCAAAATGCTGTCTGGGAAAGGGGGGCGAGAGAGACTTATCTTTGCATCAAAGACTCCTGGCTTGTTTAGAAAAGATCTTAAACAGATGACTCAAGAATTGATGCCAAATACCTGGGAAGTCCCAGTTTGCTGCATGGCAGTGACTCAGCCCAGCCTGGCAGAGTGTGAAAACAGCCCTGGGCTCCCAGCAGTGACAGAGGAAAGCAGCCTCAGCCACTGAGAGCCGTGTGTGACCCCCAAAGAAATCACAGACCAAACAATACAAACACCCTCTCACCCTGAATCTGCTGTTACCCGTGTCCAGCAATGGCCAGGGGACCGTGGCAAGACCTAGTAAAATTACATGCCAGTAACCTGGGGCTGCTGGTGCAGAGCAGAGACCAGGACACGATCCCTGTCCCTGCAGCTCAGGATCTGTCACCACCCACATCCAGCAAAGCACTCCAGGGGCTGGAGCTCGAGCCCAGCCAAGCAGGTCACTGTGTAAACATACCTGGAGGGCTTGTATATCTCAGACATCTGGTAACAGGACTCCAAGGGCTGTTTGCCCCTGCCCTGGGCTCTCCTTATCTCACTTTGTTCCCAGCACTGGGCTGGGTGGGAAAGGAAAGAGCTGGCCAGGAAGCCTTTCAGGAAGGGCAGCAGACCCCAGACCCCGTGGAAGGGACATCTTGGCCCATCTAGAGCTGAGCTCTGGTGTAGGGAAGCAGAGAGGAGAAGGCACCAGTGGTAGATCAGACAGGAGCTGCATTTCATCAAAGAGCTTTAGCCAGGCTTTGATCGTTGGCATCTGTCTGTGCCAGTAGTGCACAGTACCATGTGCTGATGACTCAGCAATGGCATCAGAGACCATTAACAAGGGCTAGGGGACAACTGGAGCCTCTGTAGAGTCCCAGGTGGCACAGATGTCCAAAGGGTCTTTTAGCGTGATCCAACAAGATGCTGGTTCTGTCAAGAGCAGGGAATTGTCCTTAAAAATACACTGAAGTTGGCCAACTTCACTGAAAGGAGCAAGTGGGAAATGGGGATGGGATGAGGGGGAATGGGCTCTTCTCTCAGAAATCCCTCGAGGAAGCAGTGGAGAGTGTCCAGACCATCTGAGGCTGCATCTCCAGACTGACAAACCTGGTCAGATGTCACTGCCCAGTATGAAAATGCTGGAGACTTGCACAGCCTAATTCTCCCTGCTGCTAATTTTAAACTTAAAAGGAATTGCAGAGGGAGAGATTGTCCATTGCCAGTATGAATCTGAGTGCTGAGACGAGTTGGACAGTGTTATATTTCAATTCCCTGCTTCAGAGTGTGTCCCAGAAGAAGAGTCACTTGTCGGAAATGGTTTTATCTAAATCCTGAGTTTGAGTTTCCTGACTTCAGGTGGTATTGACATTCCTGACCCCTTGGGTGTACAGAACACAGAGTTGGTCAGTAGGAGATGAAGGGATTTAGCACCTTCCCTCAGGATGTCTGTTGCTCTCGTGCATGAAGCAGTAGAAGCCATGTGCATATTTAAATAGATCCCTCACAACTGGAGTATTTTTGTACTAGACCTTATTAAAAGTTACTTATTCTGGAACATCTCTCAAACCTGGAGTCTATTTTTAGCCCGATGCTTGTTCTACTCCTGGGCAAAAAAATTGCCCTCTTCCCCTGAAAGATGCCTGGGAAAAAAAGAATGACACCTTGAAGGGTTGTTAGCTCTATTCTAAGGTAAATACACAAGACAACAGCAGCTTCGCTGTCCCTTATTAGCTCTCTAACACACTGTAAATTTGCTTGGGAAGAACAGACCTAATGACTGCCTTCTTCCTGCAGTTTACTGAAGAAAAGCTGGGCCAGGCTGAGAAGACTGAACTTGATGCCCACTTTGAAAACCTTCTGGCCAGGGCAGACTGCACAAAGAACTGGACAGAGAAGATCTTGCGTCAGACCGAAGTTCTGCTACAGCCAAACCCGAGTAAGTCCAGCTTCTCCTAAGGCTTGGAGGACAAACGTCACTTGCAGCTCAGTGCTGAAAGTCATGTTCTCTGGCAGAGAGCCCTGTAGAGTTTGTGGGGCTTAGGAGAGACTTGTCTTTGCAGGGCCTGTCCTCCTTCCCTGTGCAGCTGAGAGCACCTCACAGCCTGGCAGTGACCTGGGGCAGGGACAGCTGCTCCTGGCACTGGTGCCTGCTATCCAGTGCATCACTGAGGACTGCGTGGGGTGGGCTGTCATGAATCCCAGTTCAGGGACCCTCTTTCAAGCTCCCTGGTGTCCCCATTCCAGGTGCCAGAGTAGAAGAGTTCCTGTACGAGAAGCTTGACCGGAAGGTTCCTTCCCGGGTCACCAATGGGGAGCTGCTGGCACAGTACATGGCAGAGGCAGCCAATGACTTTGGGCCAGGGACACCTTATGGTAAGTCAGCCTGGATCATGAAGAAGTCCTGGGAATCCATCCCTTCCCAAGTGAATATCCCTAATACTGTTTTGCATTGAGATATGGGCAGCAGGCTCCTTCCTGACCACACAGAGAGCATCTTTCTGCTCTTAAATCCTCACAGTTGTCCCTTCCCGGGGGAATTTTGGGCTTCTTTAAGCAGAACACCTGCACAGAGACACAGCCTTCACTTCCAGCTCTCCTTGCCCCTGCCATGAGCTTTGTTCCTGCTCTCCAAATCAATATAGTTGTTCAATAGTGAGTCCTGTTACAGCCAGAACAGCTGTTACTGCATCTATAGCCAACACTGCCTAATCAACTCATGTTTTCTGCTCTGGTGCTTTTTAATTTGCTGCTCTGTTCTGTGCCTCTGTTTTATGAGGCAAAGGAGGACCAGTCTTCACAATCAGGTAGAGCAGTAAAATACATCAGTGGCATAAGTGCTTCAGCAGATAGATAAGATCAGAGCTGCCCTGGGAGCAGTGAAAAGATGCCTCAGGCCAACAGCAGAGTGGGTAGGGCTGGAGCTGGTGTGGGTCAGGCAGGTTACCTTGCCCAGGTCAGGTACAGCTTGTGTCCCCCAGCATGGCAGTGTGGAAGCTCTGGGTGAGTTGGTTGAAGCCAACCTGTTAATTGGTTTCTCTGGAGCTGAAGGTTGCTGTTGTTGCAGGAAAGACTTTGATAAAAGTTGGAGAGACTCAGAGGCGCTTGGGTGCAGCAGAACGGGAATTCATCCGCTCTGCCTCCATCAACTTCCTGACCCCACTGCGCAACTTCCTGGAGGGGGACTGGAGAACCATCTCTGTAAGTGTGATAGCAGGGACGGGGAAGCTTGTCACATGCCTGGAGAGAAGGAGGGCAGGGGGAGAGGGAAACAGTGCTAAGAGAACCCCTTTTCCTTCCCTATGATAAAGGATGACTCCATACCTCTCCCCTTAAAGAATGCAAGGATGAGGGAGTACCAACCCTAGATCTGCTTGGGTTCCCCCTCTGATAGGAAAGGGTTGCCAGCTGATGTGCGTGAGGAAATTAACTCATTTCCAACTTCCTGCAGCTTGTGGGCACCACCCATGACAGGCTGCCCTGTTTCCAGGAGGTTATCCTGTATCCCTGGCAACCAGCCCCAAAACTCTTGCTAAGGAGACGAGCATAGCAACTGGTTCTTTCTCCTTGGCATGTCTTAATAAAGAAATAGATTTGATTCCTAGGTGATAGCACATCCCCTCCTCAACCCTGCTTCTAGGCAATGTGCTCTGACCCATCTCCTGTCCCTTCCAGAAAGAGCGGAGGATCCTGCAGAACCGACGCCTGGATCTGGATGCCTGCAAAGCCAGGTTGAAGAAGGCCAAAGCTGCCGAGGCAAAAGCAGCGGTAACTCCTCCCCTCATTTCCCTCCCCGTCCTTCTTGCCCCAGGGCTTGGCTCACGTGGTCAAAAATTAGGTTACCCTGCTGTGTCCTGTCTCTGGCAGGCACGGCTGGGGGAATTCCTCATCTGGGATGGAACTGGGAGCAGGAGCCATGTGCCTGTTTCTGAGATGTCCTCCCTTGGGGGGATTGTTGAAGCAAACAGTTCTGAGCTTCTGGAAACTTGCACTTGACCCAGGCTCCTGTCTCCTGACTGATCAGGGCTGCTGGATGAGTTGTGCTAGTAACTAAAAGGCTGCATCTTCTCAGGACTTGCTAATTTTCACAGGGGATCTTAAACCAAGCCAAGAGAGAGCTGAGCTGGGAGGTGCACAAGGGAAAGGCTGCTGGAGCTCTGCAGCAGTCCCAGCCTGTCATGGTGCTCCAGTTACAGTCGTGTCTTGCCCTCTGGCTTTGGGGAATCCATCACACTGGGCACTGATGGGTTCCCTGGAGGGCCTGGTTGGAGCTGGTTGTCATCCTGTAGAGCTCTGGCTGTTGGCACAAGTTCCTGCCAAGTTCTGCTTTTGGGGCCAGGAGCTCAATAGGCTCAAATGCTCAAATGTGTGCAAGTCACAGTCAGCTGGTCCTTGTCAGTCACTCTGGGATGCACTGGGATACACAGCCCTGCTGTGAGCCTCTGTCTAACCATCTGCCAGCTGGGCCTCTGGCCTTGTCTCTCCCTGGGTAGCCAGTTCCCAGGTGTTTTCCCTTTTCTCCAGCTACACCCACAGCAGATGGGGAAGCTGTGCTAAGCTCAGCAGCCTCCATTAGCAGGTCTGATGGAGTGCTCAGACCTACACAGCACAGCTGTGAACAGAAGTAGTAGCTGCCCATTTAAAAAAGCCTCCTCTAATGAGTCAGGTCCCCCAGGTCCTCTGAAAGTAACTTCAGGAATCCCCCATTCCCCCTGTGGAGGGGACAGTGCTCCCAGTCTCAGGGGGAACTGGTGGCCCCTTGCTTTATCTTGAAGCTGAGATCAGAGCAGGAATTCAGATACCTCCTGTGCTTCCCCCCTTTCCACCCTCTTTACCTTGCCTCCTACAGGAGGTGATCCCAAGGCCTCTCACTGCACACACACCCCTGGTTTAGGGACCTTCCTGTAGCTGGAAAAGAAAAACTTTGTTTCCCACTGGAACTTTTGGGGTGCCCCAGGTAGGTGCAGAGCCAGTCCAGGCTTTCCAGGGTGTCGTCCCCAAGCCAAGCCTCAAAGGAGCAGAGTGGCTGAAACACTGACCACAGCAGCAGAGCAGATTCAGCTACTGCTGTGGGGACCCATCTCTCACCCAGCTCAGCTTACAGGTGGGTCCCTGGGCTCTGGGTGCCTCTCTGACTGCTGGATGATGAGGTGGAAGCTCCCAGCATCAGGGAAAGCTGCTTCCTCAGCTCTAAACACCTGATCTAGGTCACAGCATTCCCTGTAAATGCCTGGAGTCCTGTGTCACACCTCCCCAGCCAAGCTGAAGTATCCCAGCTCTCCCAGCTCACCTCTGTCCTGCTGCTCTTCCCCTCTGTAGTGCAAATTCGTGTTCCCACAGCTTCTGTCTCCTGAGGCCCCTGGAGTGCTGCTGCCCAGACCCGTGAGCTGCTGTGGAGCACCTGGGCTTGTGCATTTCCCACGGACTCTGTGCTTTGTCCTTCCTGTTGATGCTGTTTTGTTTACTAACCTTTTTGTTTTGTTTCTTTGTAATTTGCTCAGTGTGAGGGAGATGTGAGTATTGACTGTGCTAACAGTGCTGTGATATTTTTTTTTTTTGCCTTTAACACCTCTCATTGTCTCTTTCCCATTTTTAAAAAGAAAATTCATATCTCCTTTGTCCCATTGGGACTGGCCCTGCAGCATGTTCTGAGTGTGATCAGGGCTGTGGCTGCCTGGGGAAGGTGCTCCAGAAGGATGGGAGTGTCAGAGACCTGCCTGCAGCCCCTCTGGAGCATCCCTCAGGTCCATCCACACTGCCTGCAAGCAGTGCTCAAGAGAGGCAGGGGCTCCCCTAAAGACCCCCTCAGGCTCCCCTGGCTGCAGGCAGCAGGGGTGGGGTTGGGTGGCCAGTCCCTCTCTGGAAGGGCAGCCCAGAGACAATGACAGGCAGGATGGTCTGGTTGTGGTGCTGTTCTGCCCCTTTTCCCCATTACCAGAGTGGAAGGGGGAGGGAGGTGGGTCCCTTTTGACCACTGCTTGCAAATACAACTTCTCCATGCACAGAAGTACAAGAGAAGCTTGCCTCCTTCATCCCATGTGCTGTGACTAGTTTTGGGACTCCCTGGAGACCAGGGAATGGGAGGAGAGGTTTCTTCAGTTGCTCTTGATCTTCAAAAAACAAAAAGCATAAGCAGCTATTTCTGTGAAACATCCTTTCTCCCCACAGGGAGGATTCCAGCCTACCTGCTATGCTGGCCTCAAACCTCACTGGTGCATTTTTCTCCCTATATTCAGGTTTAACTTGCAATAGGAATTGCTCCTCCTTATTCCTTCCTCCAGTCATCCCTAAAACTCCTAAATGGTATGAAAAAAAAATGGTTGGGACTGCCTGAGTGCTCTTCCACACACTGGTCACTCATTCAGGCAGCTGCTTGGGGCCCAGCAAAGTGGGTCAGTGTGTGTAAGTGGATCTGGGTGACTGCAGAGGGATTAACCTGGGAGAGAGAATGAGAGGCCTGAGGGGATTAACACCAGAGCTGGGATCCAGCAGGACCGTGCCAGCCCTCCACAGCAGCCACTGTGCAGTCAGGGCTGGCCAGGAGGAATTCCTGACATCAGGCAGCTCGTCGGTTTGACTCTTTAGGTAGTGCTACAGCCAGAGGCCATCCCAGGTGGAGGCCTGGTCTTCACTGAATAAAAGCACCATGTTATGAGCCTGTAACTGTGTCGGGGTGGACTGGATCCATTGCATTTTCAGTGAGGAAATCTCTGGATTGCTCAAGGTCTTGTGCCCCAGGGCAGAAGTTCAGCTATGGAGAAGGTGGTTTGGAAGTTTCCTGACCTCTGAGATGAAAACTCCTACACTGCCTTTGGCTAGACCTGGCTTGGCTAAGCCATGTGCCTTCCTGAAAACAGCAGATCTGGCTCTGTTTGGAGGAAATATGGTTTGGAGAGAGTGAGAGCAGTGGGAAGGCTCAGTGGAAGGGATGTTGGTAAACACTCCTACTTTAAGGGCAAGGCCCTGTGCAGTGACTGTAGGGAGGAGACAAGAGGAAGGGAGGGCCTGCCTACAGGACTGAGCTAATGCAACAAGAGCAACCTGCTGGCTGCAAGGGAATGGGAATGCCTTTGGGATAGTGCTGTATGAGCTGAGACCTGCAAGTACAGGCAGAGTTCCTAACAGTGGGAGTGTCTGCTGTTCAAGGAGTGACTGCACACACCTGGCCTCCACACGCCACCGCTGAGAGGTCAGGAGACCTCCCTCCTGCCTCTCATCACAATCCAAGCAAAGCACCCAGCACAGGCAGGAAAAAAGCCACTGGTCTCTTGTTGCACCCATCACCCAGTGACTCCTGTTGACTCCTCTAGTGCCTTGTACATGACACTCTATTCCCCCCCAGGCTGTGCCTGACTTTCAGGAAACCAGACCTCGTAATTACGTGCTCTCGGCCAGCGCATCAGCGGTAAGATCCCCTCCCCTGGATACTGCCTCCTCCTGGATACTGCCTCTCCAAACTCCTCCTGCCCCTCTCTCTACCCGACTGAAACTCAGGCCTAGTGCTCTGCTGTTTTCAACATTTTAATGTGACATGGGCTGCCCAGGGTTCCTCTGACTCAACCTCGAGGGTTCACATCACCTCTGTGGAGGTGCCTGCTCAGGGTCTGGCCCTCTGCAGCTGGGTTTGCCTTCCAAAGCAGCTTCCCTGCCAGCCCTCTTCCACGTTTCTAGTGGGAATCTTCTGATGGGGTTTTATTGCTAGGGGAGCAGCTGAGAGGAACAACCTCCAGGAGGGGCCTTTCTGGATGGTTCCAGCTGTACAGTATCACACATGTGACTGCCTGATCTGTACCATGGTGTCAGAGTCAGAGGCTTTGAAGCTGGTCAAGAGAAGCAAAGTTGGAGGAATCTCTTTGCCACCAGTGTCAATAACAGTGCAGGTTTGTCTATTCTGCAAACAGAGGTCATTTTTTACAGTTTCATTGTGTTGGCAGCTGTTCCACAGCCAGATGGGCCCGAGGTGGGTGAACAACCTGCTGTGTCTCCACTCTGTTGCACTGAGTGGATGTGGCCAAGCAATTGACTTCCCATGCTGTGCTCATGGCTCCCCATTGCACAATGTCACATTTCTCGTTAAAATGTTGAAAACTGATCATCTTGCTTCCTAACTAGCATTCAGAACAACACTGATGCCTGCTAATAGAATAATCTGGGAGTGGGATCTCCAGATCTGAAAAAGGACAGCTCAGCCTTCTCAGAAACTAAAAAACACTATGGAAACAAGCTGGATTTGGTTAATGGGAAACCCATCCCATTTGGAGACAGAGGTGTGTCTGAGCTGACAGCATCAGTGTTAGTTCCTAGGGGGATCTGTCCTGACCTTCTTGGAGAGCGATGCTGGGATCAGAAACAGCTTTGCACAATATCTAGAGAATGATTTCCATGGGTCCCAGGCTCAGTGATGAGAGTGCTGCAGAAGAAGCTGATCCTGGTGATGCTGCAGCAACTGCTCACTTCTCCTGTCTCCTAGTGCAGCTCAGAGCCAGCTTGTGGCTCTGGCTTCTCCTTGGGAAGGTCTGTTCCAAGGGACTGCAGTTAAGCTCTAGGAGACCCAGAGGAGAGAAACTGGGCTTTCCCTGCCTCTGAGCAGACCAGGCCTAAAGCACACCTGAAGACAAGCATTGTACAATGTGCACTGGCATCTCATGGAGTGCCCAGACACCCAGCTGGACATGTCCAGCCCAAACCAAAAAGTCCCTTGATCTGCTTCTGCTCCACAGCAAAGCTGCCCTGGGGAGCAGGTGCCACATACAAGCCCGTAACAGGAGAAGGGATTTTGTGAGGATTTTTAGCCAACAAGTGTCTACCCTGGGACATGTGTGCCTAGTTCAGTGCTCCCTCATCAGGCTCTGCTAGTGCTGGTGGCACTGGGCAGCGAGAGCAGGGCTCTTGGAGAGCAGCCAGCACTGACCTGATCAGGTCTGATGATTGCACAGCAGGGCCTCCTACCAGGAGTGCCTGTGGGAAATGTGCTGGCCTGACCAGTGTCAGGCCTTGTGGCTTCCAAAACTCTTTCAGAGGCTGCATTTGGTGGGTGAAAGGCCACCTGAAGTCCAGCTGCACTGGCAGGGGTGACCTGAATTACAGTTTGCATCTCTAATTAGCAAAACACAGGCTGAGCCCAGGCTGCTCCCTGGCTCTGTACAGGCAGGGCTGCTTTGCTACAAGCTCTCAAATCCCAGCATTCATCCCAAGGGGTCAGGCACTGCAGCAAGGTAGGAGCTCTTCATCCTGTTGCTCTGCTTTTCTTCCAGGCCAGAGTCCTTGTGCTCCTTCTTAGTGTGTACTGACAGTGCAGAGCAGTGGCTGCTGCTCACCTCGCTCTTGAGCTCGTCTCCTTTCTGGAGGGAGGGGTTGGTTATGCCCAAGGTAAAAGCTTTGTCTTACAGGTGAGCAAACAGGTCAGCTCTCTCCTGGACCACACGCCCTCAGCCGGGCTCTGATTTGGATTCTAAATTTACATTGCTGGTTTTTGGAGAGGTGGATAACACTGTGCTTTTATTTTTTTCCCCTTCCATGACAGGAGGGCTCAGATGGAATTAAATCCAAGGAAAAAAAGCACCTCCCTTGTTTTGTACAAGTTGGAGGCTGAGGAGCAATTTCTCCTCTCTCCCACACTGACCTTTTGTTTTTGTGTAAGAAGGTGTATGTGAGCTGTGCAAGCCTAAATATCCCTTTCTCTCAGACCCTGCTACATGCTGCACTCCTAGGAATGATTCCAAGAAAAACATATTGAGTACCTTGAGGAGGATTCCTCTGGCTTGAGGTGAGGTGCAGGAAGACAAACAGATCGTGGCCTTTTTTGGTCTCTGACCTGTCCAAAAAGGAGCCACACAGAGTCTCAGCCCAGGGAGAGTTCTGGGCAGAGCTGGACTGTCCCAGAGCACCACAGGGTCTGATCTGGAGGTGGCACAGCAAAGGCTACAGAAGGGAAACAAATCTGGCTACAAATTCAGTGGGTGCTGCACTGATTAAATGGGGCTGCCATGGCTTAAGTACCGTGCACAGTGTCTGAGTAGGAATGCCTGGGATCAGAGGGGAGCTTCCCTTTGCTCCTGTAGTAAACCTTGCTCCAAAACCATGGGCATGTGCTAGTAAAGGCCTTGTGCCAGAGAAGCAGTTCAGGGTCTGTTTCTCAGCTTCCTACAGGATGCTTCCACCACCTCCTTCCAGAGTAGGAGCTCTTAGAAGGGGAAGGGACTTGTGTCCCCACACATGGCTGAAGTTGGCCAGGCCTTACTCAGACCTGATTTGCAATGACAAGACATCCCATAAAAGTCAAAGAAAACACCCACCTCAGCACCCAGACCAGCACAATAATTACACTCAAGTAAGAGATGCCAGTGAGGCTACATACCATGGAGCAGGAAGCAATCCCAGGAGCCTGGCAAAACACCTTCCTGCTTCAGCCCCTCCCCAGGGCAGGGGGCTCCTAGAGCTGCTCCTTATATTGGCTGCTGAAGTTTCTCTGCACCTGGGGCTCCCACAGCCCACCTGAGGACAGTTGGTGAGCAAAGCTCAGCTGGGAGAGCCTGGTCCCACAGAGTCTGCTCTCCCTCTGACACCCATGCCCAGCACAGGTGCTCCCAGTGCAAATTCAGCTGTGTCTGGTGACCTTCCCTGGCCTGCAGAGGTGACACTGGGTGGGGAAGCTGAGCTCCACAGGGGTTGTTCCCCTGGCCCCACCGGTGTGGGTGTTGCAGGCAGGCTGCTGTGCTCAGATCCAGGGGGATTTCACATTGCCAGGACTGAGGCAGTAGTTGGCTGCTGAGGAAGGGCCAAGCCAAGGACCTCTGGGAAGGATCAATGTGTTTTTCTGCCTCCTCTCTCCCTTTGCCATTGCTGTGTGTGACTTCTGTTCATTGTTTCATGTCCTGAAGCCAGATCCCACAAGCAGCTGGAGGTGTCCAGTGTTCTGCTGCCTCAAGTGTGCCCCTGTGGATGAGGAGAATAGGAAGGAGAGTAGGAAGGAGTCGTGTGATGTTTTGCCTGGCTCAAAGGCAGCATCCAGCCCCTGCTTCCTCCTTGCTGTGGCTAAACAGGCCTGTTGGCAGTGCAGGCTGGGTGGATTATCCCATTTCTCTGGACCATGGGTGAGGAGCACTGGCCTCAGTGTGTCCTGAGCTCAAAAAGCTCACTTGCCTCTCCACAATCCTAAAAGAAGAGCTGCAGCTTCAGCAAAGTGAGCTTGCTGTGCTGGGCCCTCTGCTGTTAATCCCTTTTCTCATGGAGCCTGTGGAATGCAGTGGCTGTAGCAGCCCTGGCAGGGAGCAGGGCTGGCGGGCTGCTGGCTCTGGTGGCAGGGACTTGCTCTCCCATTGTGAAACTGAACTCGAGGGTGCAGGAATGAGGGGAAGGGGCATGGATCTGGCAGCTGCTGCTGGGTGAAGGGCTGGCTTGTCCCTGGAGTTGGCCTGCTGTGTCCATGGAGCGTCCTTGCCTGTTGGTGTTAATGCCGAGTGCTCCACGACGTCTCCAACACTGATCTCCTTTCCTGTTGCTCTGTGGCCCCTACAGCTTTGGAATGACGAGGTGGAAAAAGTAAGTACCCAGCTGGAATTGTGCTCAAACCTTCTGGGGGTGTTCAGAGGATGGGGGTGCTGTGGAACCCTTCCTGCTCACAGGCAGGGAGGGTCAGGGGCCGCTGCTGTTGTGAGCCCCAGCCCTGATCCCTGTGCGGTTCAGGGCAGTGACAGCAGCTTGGGATGAGCCATGGGCCCGTTGGCTGTCCCTGGTGGGAGACACTTCCCTGGCATCCAGGTGTGTGTCTCTGTGGTAAAAGGAGGCTCAGAACCCTGCGCTGTGTGACAGGAGCTGAGCTGATGCTTGAGGTGTGACCCGGCTCTGCTCCTGTGGCTCCAGGTTTGAACGTGCCTCTGGCAGCCCCTGGCCTAACCCATCCAGCTGGCTCCACACAGAGCTGGAGCAGGGACAGAGCATTTCCTGGGCACATCCCCAGCTGCTGCAGGGAGCAGCTCGGTCAGGGGGGAGGTTTGAAGCCTCATGGAGTTGATTGTCTCTGGGTGAGCTGCACTTACCCTTCTGATCCATGGAGGCTCTGGAAGGGACGTGTGACTTGTCCAAGGAGATGGATGGAGGGCTGAGACCAAGGCGAGCTCTGTGTGGAGCTCCAGCACAACATGGAGCTTCCAGAGACACCTTCCGGGATCCTGTTCCTTTCACACCTCAAACACCCCCAGCAGGCTTTGCTGTGAAGCCTGACCTGCAGGGTGGCAGAAGTTCCTGTGTGCTGCGCATGACAGCAGCCTGTGGCTGTTACTGCAAAGGCATCCACAGAATGCACTGGCTGTTCCTGACCCAGCTCTTCCTGTCCCTTAAAACCCTCAACCAAACAAGCTGGCTGCAGTCAGCTATGAGCATGCAAGGATGTGTTTCTCTATCTGTTCTCTTTGGGCTATTATGCTTGGACAGAGTGAAGTATGTAAGTAAATGTTGAAGTTCTCCATGTCCTGGAGGAGCACAAGACTGGAAGGGGCCCCTCAGGTCACCATCCAGCTCTGGCTTTATAGGAAACTACATCCTGCAACTGCTCAGGAGCAGGGAGAGGCAAATCCCAGGCAGCACCAAACAGAGCTGGGTCTGCCTGGCAGAAGTTTAAATAGCCCTGAATATCGGAGTCTCAGCTCATGGGAGCAAGAATCAGTTGATGTTTTGAAGGCATTGCACTGGTATTTCCTGTTACATTCCCCCTTGTCCTTTAAATAATCCCCTTCATACAGAGGATGCAAGAAAATAGATCAGTTGAGTTGCAGCTTAAAATAGACAAATCTGATTAAAAGACAGTCAAAGCATTTCTTTGTTGTAGCCTGGCTCTACACTGGTAATGCTGGTACCAGATGAGAGCTGTGCTGGCCCCAGCAGCACCTCCAGCTTGTCCTGCTGGGAATACTGGGTCTCCTCTGGGGTCACCAGGGATGTGACCTCTGCTCTTGTCAGCCTGGCTGGATCAGCCCTCTGGGCTCAATTCCAGACATGTCAGTCCTGTGCCAAAATGGTCAGGACATTCCCAAAGCAGCAAAAGGAACCTCTGCACCAAGGCAGCTCTGATGGCTGCACACTCCTGGAGGAGGGGAAGGATTCTATTTCCACTGAGCTGGAGCTGAGTGGGTGTCACTCTTCTGTGACCAGTCACAGCACATCCCAAGAGGACACCAGCACTGGTGTTAATGCTGCCTGCTGGAGAGAACACACAGGGTGCTTTGTCACCCCTTTCATCAGCAGGAGGTGACAGCCAGCAGCAGAGCACTTGGCTGTTCCAGCACTTCTGGAGATCTCCTTGCCAGGATCCACCAGTGTAAATGCACTGTTTGGTGGGGGGAGAGATGGGTCTCCAGTGTGAGTCTCCCTGAATTCCCAAAGCCTGCTGTGGAGCTGCCTGCTATTCACCAGTGTTTTATTCCTCCTAGCTGAGAATCAGTAACCAGCCCCAAAGGAGACCCTTGGGTAGAAGTTGGATTGGGATGTTCATCTTCACTGCAGATTCAATTAGCAGCAGCAGTTTGGTAAATGCTGCCTGGCCTCAGCTTCTGTTCTGTGGTGATAAAAATGAAACCACTGCTGTTCCAGAGGGAAGCCTAGGGAGGCTGTGACTGCTGTGCCTGAGGTGCAGAAACAGGGGATTAAAGGGACTGGAGCCAGCATGGGACTGACTTCCCACATACCTCAGGATTAACAAAGCCTCCCCATCTTCATGTTCTAGTCTTGTGGGAGTGGGAGCTTCCCTGCCTGATGCATCAGTTTTGAGCTGCCATTCCATCACCTGCAGTGATCCAATATAGGATTAAGAAGGAATCAAGCTGAAATACAGCCCGAGGTCTCTGGGATCCCAACCCGGGGTCTCTTGTGCCTGCTGCTCAGTGTCACAGCTGCACAGGGACCCTGCAGCACCCGTGTCTTGCTGCCAAAGGGGGTTGGAGGTCGGGGGCTGCAGAGGCAGCACAGGGCTCCTGCCTTGTGCTGCCTGAGCCCCCGTGCTGTTTGCAGGCGGAGCACGAGCTGAGGCTCACACAGACCGAGTTCGACCGCCAGGCAGAGGTGACCCGTCTGCTGCTGGAGGGGATCAGCAGCACACACGTGAGTCCTGCTGGGCCCCCGGGGGTGACAGGGGCTACAGAGACTCTTGGCTCCTGCCAAGGGGAGCGTGGAGTCCTGCATGTGGAATAGAGGTAGAAGAGGTGGTGAATTCGGGGTACCTCAGGGGAGCAGTAGCCGCAGCAAGAGAGTTTCTGTGCCTGGCACCCAAACTCAGTCAAGCTGATGCTCCTTTTCCCTCCAGGTGAATCACCTTCGCTGTCTCCACGAGTTTGTGGAGTCTCAGACCAACTACTATGCTCAGTGCTACCAGTTCATGCTGGATCTACAGAAGCAACTGGGCAGGTAAGACAAGAAAGAGATTGCTTTTACTTCTCTGGGAGTTATTGACCTCCTTACCTCAGCTCAGGGCTCTTTCCCCCTCCCACATCGTAATGTTGGGCAGAAGTTACAAAGTGCCCTCACAGCTCTGGCAGAGCTGAGTTTACAGAGTGGTGACCAGTCCTGGTGGTGGTGCATTTGGAGAAGGCTTTGCCATTGGATATTTACACTCCTCTCAAAGCACAATGGCCATGGGAGTTTGAACATTCTTCCTCTAAATTAGTTAAATCACACAGGACTCAAATTCCTGTTGCCAAGCAATGAGCCTGAACATGCTCTGCTGCAGCAGTAACAAATCCCAGATTCCATATTCCATGCTGCTGGCTGCACATCCCATGGGGTGGGCTGGGATGTTCTGTCTGGTACTGTCACACCAGCACAGACCTGACCCAGGATGGGCTGCTGCCTCTACGTGCTAACTGACAGTTTTGTTCCATTCTTTTTCCATGCCTGCAGCTCCAAAGGAGAAATGTAAGTATGATATTGGCCAGGATGAGCTCTGAGGACTCTCCTCCCCTCAGTGACTCTGGGGTTTCTGTGTGATCACTGCCAGGGCCAGAGCTATACCCCCTTAGATAACTGAGCCTGAGCTCCATTACTGTCTCTCTCCAGAGAGCCTGCAATGCCTGGGAGCCTCCAGCTGTGGCATCCAGTTCACCAGCAGCAATGCCCATCCCTTTCCAGAAGAGTTAGCAGGCAGAACAGGTAACACAGACTGTGTGAGAGCAGGGCAAGGACACAGCACAATGGACCCAGTCAAACAGAGCTGAGAGCAGCACCTGCCCAGCCCCCTGTGCAGTGCCACTCGTCACTCTGGTACTCTGCAAGCTGGTGAAACAGAGCACTGGAGTCAGAATAGGCAGACAAGTGTCAGTCACCTGCTGCACAGCGTCAGCTCCTGAGAACTGAGAGTGTTTCCCCACATGAAGGGCAGTGTGGGTATGTCACAGCTGGGTATGTAGGCTGCAACTCCTGAGCATCATCTCTGCAGAGCCAGTGCTGAAAGAAAGAGCTCACTGTGCTTCCTCAGGCTGGAGCCTCACTGAGCTGAGCTTTTTTTCTCCCGTGTAAGATTTTCAGGCACATTCGTAGGGAACGCAGAATCCGCATCTCCCGCAGCCGCTACCTCTCCTCCCACTGCTGCTGCTGCCACGCTCCCTGCTGTGCCTACAATTCCTGTGGTGCCCACAATTGTTGGGGTGCCCAACACCGTGGCAGAGGGGGTGCTGAACCCCAATGAAGTCAAGCCTCCTGCCAGTGGGACACGCAGGGCCAGAGTCCTCTACGACTACGAAGCAGCTGACAGCACCGAGCTGGCGCTTCTTGCAGATGAGGTCGGTGATTTTCCTGTGTTGGATTTGGCTATGACTGCCCAGCAGCCTGTGGTGTGCCCAACAAAGACTTTGGTTCCTTTCCTTGCCCCTAAAACTTGCTTTATTACACTAATAGAGTCTTTACCTGGGTACCAGTATATGCTGAGTTGCAGTGAGCCTGTGCTCATGGCCATTTACACTTAACATCACCCAAGTAACTCCTGTTGAAGCCCACCTGTACCCAAAATAAAATACTCCAATAGTATCTTCACTGTGACCCTCAAATCCAGAGCCATGGGATAAGCTGTTGGCTGGAGGCCTGCTCTTATCATGCCAAGAAAAAAAAAAAGAAAAATCAGCAAGCTGTAAACTTTTTCGTTTTCTAGACTGAACTTCTGTATTCAGAAGGGATGACATAGCAACATGTAAAAAGTAGCTTGAGTCACTTTGGAGAATAAAAAAGCAACAGGGACATCACTGGGCAGTTTTCCATAGATCTTGTGCTAAAGCTGCAGATAGCTCCAGGGAAAGGGCACAGATGCCTGCTAAATGAACTTCAGGAATTACTGTTCTTTCAGTCCCCATCTGACTGAACTTCTTGGCTCTGTCTGCAGAGTTAAGGTCCTGTCTAATGTGCTGTCTTCTCTCCCCAGATGATCACTGTGTACAGCCTGCCAGGCATGGATCCAGACTGGCTCATAGGGGAAAGAGGGAACCAGAAAGGGAAAGTTCCTGTCACTTACTTGGAACTGTTAAGTTAAAGGTTAAGGAAGAAGAATGTACAAGCAGAATGCACCCCTCATCTGGCACTTCTAACGCGGATTTCCTCATCCGAGACCATTGCTCTCTTCAGGGTCGACACTCCATTGCTAATATGGGAATTGTGGGAAAGAAGGGGGAAAACTGTTATGGTGAGGTTTTGGGAAAGGGCTGATGGCACCCAAGACTGAATTTGTTACCTACCAGTGCAGCCTGCTTTGAGGTTAGTCCTGTTGGCACAAGATTCCTTGGTTACTTTTTCCCTTCCCTGCCCTAGTCTTGTTCCTTGCAGTGGCTTTCCAGGGGCGAGCGAGCTGTGTCCCTCAGCAGCTGCTCACCAGTTACACTTCCCCCGTGTCTGGTGTGGGTTAGTGCCTGTCTGCCCCTCCTCTCTTCTCCAGCAGTAGAATTGCCCAAGTCCAACCACTGAGCATTCCAGCAGGGAAGTGTCCCACACAGCCCCTCTGACATGTCCTGGCATGTAAGGCAAGGAGGCTGCAGTTAAAATTTAGGAGCCTGTTCAACCCACCCACCCTGCTCACCCCTGGGAGACCAGCAATGCACGGCTGGCCAAGAGCCACAATCGCTGTCCTGGAGGCTCCCACCTACCCCTGTCCCCTGAAGTTGGGAGATTCCTTTGTGGAGACCAACCTGCTACAGTAGGGCCTAACCCCAAACTTCTGTGCAAGGGACCATGCATCTCGCTTGCATTTCCTCTGGGAAATTGCTCTTGGACTGCAAAGTTTACAAGCCTTTTTACAAGCTTTGCTCCCTGTGTTACTGTCCTGGCTTTTCTTTCAGTGTGTCTGTCCAGGCATGTTTTAGCCTGACTTTATTTCCACCCTGAATCACTGATTTAATGAATGTTCCCCCTCCCATGTCAGCAGTGAACAGACTTGGTGCATCCTAGTGCAGAAAGGGACAGTCCCACCTGCTGTGACCCCCAACATGGAGCTGTTCTTGGCCACAAACACACCATGAGCCAGGCTGTCCTGGAGGGATGGGGTGGTTTAACTCAGGTGTGTGTGTGCCTGCTCACTCTGGAATGAACTCTCACCTAGAGCTCACCTAAAGGACTTCCACTTGATGTGTCACAAGCTTTCCACTCAAGCTGGATGGAAGAGAAACTCACCTGCACCAAGCTCTGTTCACACCCTTCCCCCGGGTATGTCAGAATTAACTTTGCTTGTTTATTGATCTTTTGCACTTTTCCCCAAAGGTATCGTGACCATTCTAATGTAACAGGGCACTGAGCACCTGTGTTTGTGGGGCTCATGGATTTCAGCACTTATTTGCCAATAAACAAACTGCCTGACCTCCTGCCTCAGCATCTTCTGTGGGCTCAGGGCTGTCCTTGTCCCAGCCACAGGGCTGTGGGGACAAGCAGGGAGACAAAGGCAGCAGCCTGGTGAAAGCAGTGCCCTCCTGCTACCCCAGGCTTGGAAGCTGAGGTTAAAAGCAAAACAAAGCTGCTCATCCTCTTTCCTGTCCCACCTGACACTCCCAACAGTCAGAGCCTTCTGGTTCCTTTCCCAGCTGACACATCTCAGTTGTACTACAGCTTCAGGGGCTCTGAGAAACAACAGCTCCTCCTGCACCTGAAGCAAAAATAGAGCAGCAGGATGACTTCAGCTGCTGAAAGACCCAAGTGCTATTCTAGATCTAACAGACTTTTCTAGTTGTTATGGAAACTAGATCTGCTGCTAATCTAAAATCCTAAAGTCTTGTCCCTAACACCCAGCTTGGAAGGAACTCCTGGGAAAAGCAGCTGTTGAAATGCTCTGTAATGCTTGGCTGTTGTAGTTAAAGAGAAGAGGGAAATCAAATGATGTTGTTGTTCTAGTTAGTTTTAAAACTGCCAGGACACCACTCTCATAGTCCTGATCTATTAGAGATCTACTCCTGCCTATTTCCTTTCAGCATGTATATTTTCCCTCAGGCCAGTGACATCCCTGTTCCCATTATTCCTCTCCTTGGTACATTAAAGCAGCAGCAGCTTAATGAAGCAGAAAATGGTCTCTTCCCTCAGAGCAGCCAGAAGGAATTCTCTTCCTGGCACCAGCACTCTTGTTCCCTCTGCAGTAGGGAAAAAAGCACATGGAACATCTATTGCTACTCCTGACTCTGTAGAGGAAGGTGACACTTGTGCTGCTGCTTTGCAGATGTCAGGGGAGCCTCCCTTGGCTGGGTCCCCTCTGTGCCTGAGGGACAGGGACAGGTACGACTCAGGAAATGCTGCTGGAGCTCTGCAACACTCGTAACCAACAGCACCCACTGCTTTTGCTGTCTGGCACCAAGGGCTCCTGCCAAGCACCACCAACTCACTCTGCTGCTTGAATGAACACCTAGAATAATCCATTCTTGTTGAACACCAGTACAGTGATGAGCACACAACTTCCAAAGCCATAAAAAAAGGCAAGATCCTGACCAGAGCTGTCAAGTAACAGCCTCTAGTGCAACTGAACTTGCTTAGATGAACCAGATTCCAGCTCTGCTTCCCCTCCCCTTGGCAGCCCTCAGCCATTTGCTGTCTCTGCACAGCTGGTCACCTTCAACTCTCCATGGTCACACCCAGTTCCCCATGGCACAAACTGTTTCTGGTTACAGGCTGCCCCATGGAAACACCACTGGGTTTTGGACTGTCACACCACCTCACAAGCCCCTCTTCCTTCTACTTTAAGACTTTACTCCAGCCAGTTCAAATCTCTCCAAAGCCCTCAGAGCATGTGACACTAGATCAAACAAATGTGCCAGGATATTGCCAGCACTTAAGCTTACAAGGTAAAAAAGCCCAAACAACCTCAAAGCAAGATAATCTCATTTTCTAGCTCTAGTCTCTTAAAACCATTGAAATTAAAAAGGTTCTGGCTGGTAAGGCAATCAAGTGTCTATTTAGGAAATAACTGGTAGGTCAATAGCTCACAGCTACACTGAAATTTGATTTCCTTCCTTAGATAAGTCTGTCTAGATTTCAGGCTGTATTTTAAGCAATCACTGACTTTCTCTTACTGTCCTTCCTACACTGAGCCTCAGAACCTTAAAGAGCTTGTTGATCTAGAGCTACACCACATGATGCACCTTCACTGCAGACAGTGAATCCTGTGCAGGGCCCTCACCACCATGTGCAGGGGAATCATCCCTGAGGAGTATTTTATAGTGCTGCTCATTTCAAACCTCCTACGAGTTCCCCAACAGGAGAGAAAGAGAAAGGGAGTGGGTGTGGGGAACCCAGGGAATCAGCCTTCAATTACAGTCATTCCACACAGTCTCTGGATTGTCACTCAGAAGCCACAGCATTAGCTACCACCCAGACACCACACACCTGGTCCTGCAGTGTCCAACACAAACCCATGAACACAGCTGCTGTCTATAAAGGTTTTAATATCAGTATAAATAGGGCACAGTTACAAAAAACTGCAAGACTGGAGCAATGGAATTTTGACATAAAAACCTTAAGTGAGGCCTTGCTCTTCAGAAACACACACAACACACAGACTGCAGGGTGAAGGGAAGGCGTGAGCACACATACACCATCGTGCCTTGAACCATTCAGTACAAAAATAGCAGTAGAAAGATGGTCTCTGAATTGCTGGCTGATCCCTTGGGTGTGCCTTAGCTGGACTCCACATGGGAGATGCAGATTGCACCTTGTGTTAGGAGCAGAGTTAATGCCCAGCAGAAAGCATCTCCTCTCCCCATCCAGCCACAGCTTCCCCAGCTGAGGTACAAGCTATAAAAATAAAGGTTTTGACTGTTCAGTGCTTGTACCCAGCCAGGATGCTCTGGCAGACAGAGCGAGCAGACCGTGCAGGTGGGCTGGTCAGTGGAGAGCCAGCTGGGCTCTCCTTACATTCACTCTGCTCCTGGGTGGCAAGAGTTCCATGGGATCTCGCTCTCAGGTGACACCACTGCCCACACCTGGCCTCCCTCCCCTCCCAGTCCTCATTACAGCTCTGCCAAAGGTGATGCCTTCTGTGGTGGACGTGAATTGTTTCGCTGCAAGTCCTGACAAGGGAGGCAGGGCCAGGACAGGATCTATCTCTGCACGTGCCGGACAAAGGCCTGCACGAGCTGAAACAAGGGCTCCTGCCCCTCAGGACCCAGCTTGGAGGCAGACTTTCCTTGGGGAGAGGGAAGGACCCCGCTGGCAGGTGAAGAGGGACCACCCCGGCGGAAGTAACGGGACAGGCTGGAGAGCAGCGTACTCTGAAATGAGAGCGTGCAACAAGTCAGCTTCGTTCCACCACTCGCCCTCTCCCTCCCCAGCCAGGTGCTGTGGCACAGGAATGAGCCAGCAAGAGCAGCCCAAGGCTGTTGAGTCATGCTGGGAAATGGGCAGCCACAGACAAGACACACTGAGCAGTGAGGGCACAGCACAAGGTGCTCACCAGCTCCGAGCTGAGCTCCTGCTTCATGCGCTGCTTGTCCCGGGGGTGCACAGCCGGGTCCCGCAGGTACCGGACAGCCTGCGAGATGAGCAGGTAGAAACAGTTTTCCATTGTAAACATGAGCAGAGACCTGTGCAAAGAAACACAAATCAGCAGGAGCCAAAAAGGTCAGCACACTCTCATTTCCACGTCAAATAGTTATTGGGAGACTTTAGGCACAAGGGATGTACAAAGACACACAAATGCTTCTAAACTTCGGTTCTGAACTGAGGAGCTGGCACTGCTGCTTGGCTCTAACTACATCAGTAACTAGAAACTTACTTGAGGGTTTTGGTTCCCTCTTGCATATTCAGCCCTGCAGCCTGAGGGAAAGGTTCTTTCTTCTTATCCATCTTCGAGGGGAAAAAAAGACAGGCATTAGAGACAGGAGATAGAACAGAGCTACTCATGCTCTTCAGAGTATCAGGTGAATGAACAGTCTGGGATCACAGCTGTGCTCCCGGACACAGAAAGGGCCAGTACCTCTCCCAGCATGTTCAGGGCCACGTTGACTGTGGCAAGCAGGGTCCCAAAGGAAGGTGCAACGTCTGAATCAAAGGCTGGTGTGGTGAAACTCAGGACAAAGAGCACATTGTACTCAGCAAGGTCCAGCGACTGTGGAGGAACAGAAAGAGGAGTGAGACCCTGGAGGCCATGAGTATGGTGTTGCCATAGGAACACGAATACCCAGTCCCTTATCACGCTTTTTATATGGAGAAATGGAAGCACTGTGATAATTTCCCAAGTCTCAGGTGCACAGCTGGAGCAGTACAGTGTCCTGTACAGCACTGCTCAATCAGAGTCCATTGCTCTCCTCACACAGCTGCCATCACTGGCACACCAAGGTACTGGCTGCTCTCAGAGGCACAGAAGGATGTTCCCTATCCAACAGCTGGCAGCAGGACACTGCCAGAATCAAGGATTCAACCTTCCTTTTCTGAACCTAGAGACCAGGCATTGGGTCACACCACCATGGGAGGATGACAAGAGGATTTTTCCTGAAGAATGGTATACTGAAGGTACAAACCAACTGGGTCATTGTCTGCTCCAGTAAGTTCACACATACACAGCCTTGTGTAGATCACACAAGATCTCAGCCAAGCCTTCCCTTCACACTGTGCAGTGCCTGATTCCCAAGCCAAATTCCTTGTCTCCTGCCTTCCTGCTCTGTGTGGAAGAGCAGACAGGTATCCAGCAGGGTCACTGTATCAAGCAGGACACAGAGACCCAGAACATCCCTGGAAATGCTGGAAACTCCCCCCTTTGGAGAGCCCACCTGGTCAAGGAGGATCTGGCAGACATCAGGGGTGAAATGGCGCAGGGCAGCAAGAGACTTGCTGAGGATTTTGAGGAGGCTGTACTGCACTGTGAGCAGGGCCTTCTGCTCTGCTGCCTCTGACTCGGGGCTGGGGTGTTTGGAGGAGGCCTGAGGATTCCGCTGCACTCGGGGAGTCACGTTGGATGGAAGGGAATCGCCGTTTTTTGTCTGTGGAGAAAGAAAAGAGGAGGTCTTGAAAGCAGGTATGATTATTTTGCACTAGGACAAATGTTCTGAGAAAAAAAAATACGCTGTGAACAAAGAGAATGAGGAAATAAGGCACACAAAGTCTGTCACTTGCTGAGAATCTACAGTTGCTGTGGGCTGGGGAGACACTGCATTGCAGGGAGGCAGCTGCAGAGGCTGCTCAGATTCCACACTCGAGGAAAAAGAATGATCAACACACCAAGCCTGAGCCATGCTGAAAGAACACTGCAGCAGCAATGCATCATCTCCACCTCGTGCATCTAAAGGTGTCCCAAGAACACAAACTATCTCCCTTTAACAAATGAAATCAAATCAAGGACACCAGATCAACAGTGACTTAATTACTGGCACTCCAGAGTCCTACAGCAATGCAGCCTCCTTATGACAACAGACCATTCAGCACAGGCTGCTGGTTATCTAGGACTGGCTTTACACAGTCCAAAGGCTTTCAGAGTCCAGACTACTCTCTGCATATCTTTTTTTTGCTGTGAAGAAATCCAAATCCTAACTGTTAATGGGTGTCAATAATCACCATGAGGACTATCAACAATCCAGTCAATATCCAAGACCCTTGATAATGAATAATGCTCCCTTCTAACAGGGAGCATGGTCATGCAACACTTCAAGTTTGGTGTAGGATCCTCACCTGCAGGTAGTGCTGGAGCATTTTACGGCTGTGCAGGAGGGAGGTACAAGCCTGGCACAGGTAGCACAGATTCACCTGAAAGAAATAAAGTCAGGGAGAAATCTCATAAAAGCTCACACCCTGTCTATTCACTGCCACTGCTGGAAGTTGGAAAATCCAAACATAGCACTGTGATCATAAAGGATCCATGCAGTCTCTTAATTTCCCAGTATTTTCTTGAAATCACCTGGCACTAAGAACTGAAAGTAAGCCAAGTTATATTTCCTCACTCGAGACAAGGTACTGACAGAATGGGCAGTTAAATAACCTCAGCTGTAATTCCCATTAAAGGAGTGGTAATAAAAAAGGGATATAGTGCTATTTTCTCTTAAGACAACCAAATCCCTGCACTCCAAGGCAATGTATTATCCACAGCAATATCCCGATTCCTACCTGCATGTCCCTCATAAGCTGTGGCAGGTGGAAATGCCACTCCTTTGTGAAATTTGAGAGCTGAAGAATGAAGCCAACAGTGTGATCAGCCTCTTCCAGACAGGCCAGGCTCTGCACAGTCCGTACTGCATTCAGGCACTGGGAAGGACAGAGAAGCAAATCAGGGCCATGACAGGTAAGGGACAGATGGGTAACATTCCATCCTCCTCTCACAGTTATTTCCACTGTAACCCTCCCCGAGGCAAGAGTGACTTTTCAGTGCTTCTGCCCTTTCTGACTCATTTCCACTGCTGCTGGAACAGAGGAGCCAAGGGAAGCACTGAGGCAGTTTGTGGCACACCTGAAGGATCCTCTCCTGATGGACACCCACAAAGTCCAGTGCTTCTGTCAGGAAGTTGTATCTCAGGGTTTTGAGCAGACGTTCCATCAGGGACATGGAGAGGCGATAGACCCCGGGCCAGGAGGGAGCATCCAGGGACTTCCGGGATGAAGCAGATGTCTGAACAAATCACATGCAAAAATAAGTGACTTTTCTCCCCGCACAGCATTCTGGCAGCCTCCAGCCACAGCCTGTGAGGGCATGGGAAGCTCTCCAGGTGCATCCCCAGCTGGAGTGAGGGAAGCAGCACCCACCTGAATGGCTCCGTTTGTGCTGAGCTGGTACACGCTCAGGAGGGGCAGGCAGACACTCTGGGTGACACCAGCTCCAGCCATTGCTGCTGCTCCCTACAAGAACAGACTGCTCTTGGAATCTGTGTCTCTGCTCTCTGAGACTGAAGAGACTTGTGCTGCAGTAGATATTTCTGTCCTTTGCACTGTCACCACCCTTTTATAGAACTTTCATCTACATACACCTCGTATGTTGTTAAAAGTTCAACATCAAGAAAAGCAAACTGGAACCTGTGTAACTGTGCTCAGAATTCTGTCCATCACCTGCTTTGGTTCGTACATAATCTTTGCAAAGGGCTCTGGAACAACCTTGTTTTCACCTAAAGCCCCACACAGGTTGAATTTGTAATAGATAAAAAACACTTTATTAAAACTAATGAAAAAGCAGGTTCCAACACTCCATACTGGTATAACGAGGGGGTATTTGCATTTCAGAATCCACTCAGTCAAAGTGCCTGCCAGGCTAGCTCAGCTTTTCCCACACATCCCACAGCTGAGAACAAGGCACACTAAGCAGGGGTACATACAGGACCTGCTGCCTGCCAGCCTCCAGAAAATACCCCTTTATCTACAGCTCATCATTCAGCTGCATCACAGACAGGATAATGAGATAATAAATGAGACAGACTTTTCTTATTTAAAGTATACAGCTATGTGCTCTCACTTCTCTGCATCTCTTACCTGCTGAGTCCTTGCTAAGGTCAGCAGCAAATGCAATGAGGCCTCTGTGAAGTGAAGGTTTTGTTTAACTCTCAGGCTGATCTCCAGTGCAGCAAAGATGGTAGGAAGCACAGGGACTTTCCTAGTAATCTGCAGCCAGTAGTCTCCATCTTCATCCACTTCACAGAGCTCCTTAGCCAGGTGCAGACCCAGAACACACACCTGCAGTGACAAGGAAAGGTAGGTAGGTACTACAGGGCTGTACCAAGAAAAACCTCAAAAGCATTTACTAACACAACCTGAAGTTCAATCATTCTCAGAATCACAAATGAAGGCTCCTGGTATCCCTCACATTATACCCTGTACACCTCTTGGCTGTATTAGCACTCATGACAATGTTTTTTAGGACACATCTGAAGAAGAGGCAGCAACAGCCAACTTCCCAGACTGATGTGAGCCAAGAAAACACCAAGTAATTCTGAAGTAGAAATTGCTGAAATTTCCTTTGAAGGCAGCAGGCTACAAGGAAAAGTTGTTCCAAGCATCATGAAACTTTTGTCTAGAGAGAAGGGACAAGGGTGCAGAGCAGATGAGCAGGTCCTTTACCCCATCCCGCTGGTCCTTGTGCTTTACTCGGGAGGCATCATCAGTCTCCATGCTGTCCTTGTCATCTGCAGCGTCCCCCAAGGTCAGGCTGTGCCGAGTCTGGTCCAGAAGTGCAATGACCTCATCCTGGAGAGTCTCACACACACTCAGCACCAGCTGGGGGTACTGGGGGATGTCATTCACTGTGACACACACAACAGACACCAGTTAACACACAGTCCTTGTACTCAGCTCTCCAGTTCTGCTGGTAACATCACTGAGCCACATTGCTTGGAATTAGCATTTATTCTGTTCTCATTTCAAAACCTACAAAACAATGTGAGGAGCTGTGACTAAGTTAGATGTTTACATCTAGGAAGATGTATTAAGGGATCATATTCATCTTGGTAACAAAAACATGCAATTTTATACGAAGTCACATAAACTCACGACCTGTCAAAACACAAATGAAGCACTACCATGGACAGATTATTCCACCACAGCAAGTCCCACCCACTGCTCCAGACTGCTGGTATCAGCCTATGCAGATGGGGTGCAGTCTATCATCTGTGAGTCCATATAAATATAAATTCTTACAAAAACCATTATAATAAATTGCCCCACCTTTTACCAGCAGGACTAGAAACTCAAATTCAAAGAAAAGAAATTAAAATCAAATCAACCCTCCACTTTCTATTTATTTTTCAAAACATACAGGTTTGCAGGGCCAAAGCAGTGGGACAAGGAACACAGACAAGTAACCTGACAGACTTTTAATCACAGTTGCCTTTGTATGTGTTGCACAGAGAAATAGTGCCCAGATTCCACTGAGGGTCTTCAAGTGCTACAGCAATGCCAGATGCCCCGTAAGGGACAGGAGTAATGACCAGACTGGTTTCTGTGGTTTGTAACAAAATATACCCTTTCTTGTGTTTGGGTCTTTTGTTATCTCTAACTAGAAATCCATGTCAGAATCTAAGCTCTGCAGTCACTCTCAGAGAGCCTGACTTACACATGCACTGAGCTGCTTCCAAAAACACAGAGGAACCAAACTGATCAAACAGAGGCTCGTGTCAGGGAAAGACAAGAGAAGAGGAGATATGGACATAGAGTGAATGAATGATAAACCTCACCTCTTTCCAAAACTAGCTAAAGAAAGGAAGAAAAAAGGAGAGAAGTCCCAGAGGCTGGTGACTACATTCAGCACCCTGCACTACTACCAGCACCATGTGTTTATCTTGCACACGCTGGGTGTAAGGTGTGTTAGCCCTGGCACCTCGACACCTGCACATGCACCACCTCACCTTTCATCTCCTTCATTTGCAGAACAGTGATAAGAGCTGAGAACACTTTGGCTTTGGTTTTCTCCATCATCTGCTGATCTGCCTGTAGTACTCCCTCCAGAATCTGCGTCAAGGAGTTTATGATTTTATCCACAGAACTCAACTCGCTGACAACAAAAAGGGAGAGCTCTTCAGATTAGACAAGATCCCTCAATAAATATACTGGCTTGAATGAGCTGTGTGGATCATAACTTATATGACCCCCAAAAATAAAAGCAGTTCTTCAAAGTAAAGTTTAAGTCACCACCTCGATCTCACTAAAGGCATTCCACAGAATGAGAGAATGCATTTTCCCTTCATTGTGAGAATCAGAGTGAGAAAGCAGAACTATCTCAAAAGCTCTTTTGCTACTCTTCACCAGCAAGCAGGAAACCAAATAAACTGTATTGCTACCAGAGATTGCTTACAACAACTTCAGCAACAACCAAGAGACATCTGACATCCCAAAAGCAATTTCAATGATAAGGCTTCTGTTTTCTCCCCAGATCACTAAGGGATTCTCACTAGAGCAAAACACTTCAGCATAATCTCCCAGATTTTTATTTAAACATGATCTCCCAAGTTTTTATTTCTAACCATGACTAATAATTTTCCAAACAAAATACCTACCTTTTCCACTGCTTGAGCAGGATCAGAAGAAGAGTACACAGCATCGACCCCAGCTGCAGACAGGGCACTGACATGGGAACTTGGAGCTAAGGAGAAATACTGTAAGAATTACAGCTGGAACAGTCACATGTAGAAACACTTCAGAACTGCTCAGCCCAAGCACCACCACCAAATGACCAGATCTGTTCTTCAGCAGAACTGAGGGGACCAGAGCCAGGACCCTTGCAGGGTTATTTAGTGATGACAAGAATGACACATACAAAATAAAGATTTAAGCAGCTCATCAGTTCATGGACAGAGATTCTGTTTCAGCCCATTTTCACAGGATCTAAAAAACCCTATGATTACAGGCATCTGCAGAAACAGTGCAAAGAAGATAAGCAATTAGGAAATGAAAGAACTGATAGGAAGCAACACCTACCAAAACCTTGGTGCCATTTAGCACATCCAGAAACAACTGCTGACGAACTGCAGGATCAGTCAGATGCATGATATCGGCCTAAACCAACAAAGATAAAGATCAATCAGCACAACAAAAGGTGCATCTTCTAAGCAACCTAAAATCACTTTACTGTTTTGTTACTTTAAGAATCTGTCAATATTATAGCTGCTGAGTTTTACAGAAATCATTTTATTCCTACATTACCATTGACAAGAAGCTGGCAATGACTAATTGCTTAATGGTGCATCCTTGCCTCACCTGACACAGGAAAAGCTTGTCAGGAATTACAGAATTACTTAGAAACTCTCTAAAAATTATTTACTATCTCCCTCCTCTGCTGAGAGGACAATGTGCTCATTTTGATCAAACAGCAGAACACCACCCACTCTAACCTCTTGCACCATGCTCATGCCAACCTGTACTGCGTTCACACACAACAAAACTCAAAGAAAAAACCAGTGAATTCTGCTTAGCTGGCCCTAAGAAGCTGCTGACATTGTATTATACAAAATGTTCATGTCAGACTCTCAGCAAGGCAAGAGGCAGCCCTTACATGGCTCGTGGAGATGATGAGCAGCATTCGCCAGGCCGAGATGAGCATTTGGTACTCGGTGATGGAGGCACAGCTGGTGCCCTCGGTCTCTGCCACGTGCTGTGCCAGGGACTTCACATACTCTGACCAGTAGGCAAAGCGCTTTTTGGTGGAGAAATTCTTCAGTGTGTCTTTCAGGGACTGATCCAGCGAGCCCCTGACCAAATCAAGAGGAGAAGTTATCTTCATTTATTCTTGGGTCAGAAAATACACTTCTTCCGAGATTCAGGGAGGAAAGCCAAGGACACAGCTTGCAAGTGAAGGTTATTCCACATATTTGACCTGTGCAGGGAATCCCACTTTTTGCATCAAATATGAAGGAAAAACATGAGCCCTGAAGAAAATCTATAACTGTTTTTTAAATCAGAGATTTTAGCTAATCCTGACTTTTCAACATATGAAACAGCTATCATTTTCAGGAAAACAAACCAATGGGGAGAAAACTACTAAATGTGATTCAATCACTACAGGTTTACTCGGCTTAGTTGACAATTAGTTTTAATAAATACCGTGTATGCTTATTTCAGGATACAAAAAAACTACTGATACATTCTCACCTAAGGGCTGCAGAAGAATTGTAATATCTTTCTGCAATTAGTGATTGCAAGAATCTCAAATGAATGCTTGTAATGTGTTCATGAATCACTCCCAGATTTTTAGAGGATTACATGTGCTTTGCCCATCAAAGCCCATATGGTGTATCAAGAGTTAACACACACAGTTTAGATAACTAAAAAATACAAGGATGAAGGAGAGACTACCAAAGACTCACTTGACAACATAGTAGATCTCCAAGCAGATGATTTTCATTATTAAGGCACAGGTATCCAAGACACTGAGCTACGAAGACAGAAAAAAAACAAGCAACCAAAAAAAAAAATCAAAATCTGAGCTCTACAGGGTAAGTGAAATTCTGATTTATCTCTACCCATCCACTTGGGATGGCTGATACTCCAGTTCTGCAGGAGACTTACTCCTCCCTTAATAGCAATACTTAGGTCATTTTGACCACGGACTGGTGACAATAAGGACAGAATACTGTGCTCAGAGTTCAAACTCTTGAGTGAGAGCACGGGGCTTTCAGAATGAAGGGAAAAACTTGCACAGAAAGGAAGAACAAGAACCTAATCAATTCCTCCATGACAGCAGTCAGCTTGAGCCCACAATGGATATGGATACAATTCAGACAGCACACCTTCTCCAGTGAGTGTCACCACAGCTGCCACACAGTTATTTTTCTTTCATATGTGAATAAATAGCAGAGAATTTCAAGACTGTTCATGGCTCTAAAAAGCCAGACAGCATTCACTTCATCTCCTGCCTGTACTTAACCCACTTGGTCACAGCTCCTTTTAGGAAGCTGCAAGCAGACGGAACAGCCACACACATCACTTAGAAACCTTTTCTGAGAAGTACATAAATCCCTTCATTTTGTTTGGATGTAACTCACCTCTGATGATTCGGAAGGCGGAGGCAGGGTCCCAAAGAGGGGATTAGTTAAATTTTCCCAAAACTTTGGCCTAAAAGACATAAACGGAAGTATTATCAGTTACCTCCCTCGTGCTATGTGCCTAGCAGCATTTTGAGTGTTCCAAACTTTGTAGAAAATATACTTTGGCAAATACAAGTTTATTTAGCTTTGTGTAAAAGACACAGAAATATATTTGCTTTTGACACACTGTGGCTTCTCATCTTCCACACTCAAAGCCCACACACTGTGCACCCTCACCACACACTGACTAAGATGCAAATGACCCTGTAAAGTCTGATAAACCATGGAAAGAGTGTTTTGGGCAAAAAGGAAGGCATATGCCTCGTCGAGGAACACCAACTCACTTTGTCCTCAGCACGAGCATGGCGCTGTCGCGACGGTCCTGCCACAGCGCGTGCAGGAAGGCGATGGCGGCGCGGTGCAGCAGGGGAGGGCACCAGTACCTCTCCTGCTGTTTGGAGTCAATCAGCTCTAGCACCACTTGGAGGCAACTCCACTCCCCCAAGCTGAATTCCTAAAGCAAAAGGAGACAAGAGGTTACCAGTGGTTATAATGCTGGAGAAGTATATTGTCCACTGTACCCAAATCTTTAACTTTCTTGCTGCCAGAGTGTCATGAACAAGTGTTTTAAGGTCGCTTAAAGAACAGCACACAGAGTGAAGAGAGCAGGCCACAGGCACCCTCGGTCTTAGTAGATTTCTGTTGCTAACTTGAAATATTAGGGCAAGTTTCTCTTTCATTACAAGGAAAAGTGAAACTGGGATAGCATCACATCCATTAAATACAAGCACAACCTGTATTCATCTTTACATTAAGCACATCAGGTTACAAGTAAGAACTACTAGATTTTAGTATCCAGTGCCGTAATACGCAAAACAAAGCCTCAGGCAAGTATCTGCTGTTGTACCTTTGACCCATCACTGCCATCTTTCACTTCCAAGTTCAGGAACAGCTCAATGAGCCCAGGTTGTGTCTCCACTGCAACTGTGAGGAACTCCAGGATCATGACCTTGATGCGCATGTCCTCGATCTTGCTCTGCAGGTGGGTGAGGAAGGCGTCGCGGATGGCAGCAGCATCACTGCCCAGGCAGGCGTACACAGACATGGGAGCAACCTGCCCATGGAAACAAACACCAGAGGGAAAAATAAACATGCTGCAGAGAAGGCTTAGTTCTACAAAAAAGGTGATTGTATTGAAACTCGGAAATATTTAATATTGAATCTATCAACCTATCAAAGTAAGTTGTCATTAAGCACGAAGAAACGTGGTAAGTGATCCAAATTTTCCTCTTGAGCAATTCTACTCTGTCCTCACCTATTTCTCAAAGGTTACAAAAGAAATAGAAAAGACAAAAGAAAAAAAGAGTTTTGGAATTATATTTCTTGAAATAAATAAGCCCATACCTGGATCTATATGATTTAAGAAAGCTATAAATATTTAGATGTTTAGCAGACAAAATAAGTGTAAAAGGCTTCCTAAATCTAGAAGTCTAAAAGGTCCTGATAAAAACTTAAATAGGATACTCTCCTCAGTAAGATGGTAAAATTCCAGGTAGGAAGGTCGAGGAATTGTAGGAGTGTGACTTAAGAAAGTTGCTCAAAAACTGGGAAGAGAACAACTGGACGTGCAAACACTTTGCAGAAAAAAACCCACTCACAGGATGCCTCTCAGTGAGTGCTGAGTAACTTCCGAAACAGCAGAAGATCACATGAAAAAAACTAAAGGATCCTTTAGAAGATTTTTCATGTGTCCTAACTTACAGCTGTCAGTCCACCCTGCTTCAACTGATTTTCACTAAGCTCCCTGATACAAAAAAGCCTGAGGACATTATTTGAAAAAATTTCAGTGCTGGAGTCAGTCACAAGGGGGGAAGCAAAGGAGCAATGGTGTGTGTCTTTTCTTACTGTAGCCAGTCGTTTGAGCAGCTGGATGGCCAGGCGTGGAAGTGCAGGGTCATGCTTGTGGTAGATATATTTGGCCAAGACAGCAATGAGGTTGTTTCCATGAGCACCTGGAGAGAACACAAATAAAATCTAAGAGAAGAAACAAGATGTAGCTATTTACCAAGCAACGACAGAAGATAAGAACTAAGCTGGTCTCCCAAAAGAACATGATATGGGTCCAGCCAGAGGCATTACAGCAGCTGATTTAGCATATTCTGTAATTACACTAATCTCATTACAAAGCAGCAAACAATAAGCCATGTTTGATTAATCCTTTAAAAGCTGTCCCAGAGGGGAAGAATGCCTTAGAGGAGGGAGAAGATGCCTTCTCCCATCAGTAGCAACCACTTTTTGTAACCTGGAAACCTTAATTAGCGTTTGTGATGAGACACACAGTGCCATTTGCAGATGACCCAGAAGCACAGCTCCCAGGCTGCCCCAGGGAGCAGCACCCACCATGCTGAGTGAGTGCCTGCTCCAGGGGAGACACCACGCTGGACGGGGGCTTCAGCCGGATGACGTTGTTGGTAACGGAGAACGCCAGCTTAACTGTCTGGATCAGCAGCTGGCCTTGGCCTTGGGACTCATCACTGTTTCCAAAGAAAAGCCAAAGTAAGGAACTGTTCACAACCAAACTTTATTATTTGCACAGCATTCAAAGAGGAAACTCTGTCAGAGTTACGAGGTATTTTCACTCAGAGCCAGCTCCCAGAAGCTGCCCGAACAGCAGCAGCTCACTCACCTGCTGGACTGGGAGACCATTACCATGTCAATGGTGTCCACCCCAATCCCCATGATGTTAATGACAGCTTGCCCTGCCTCCGTGTTGGCCAGGCTGAAGATGCACAAGGACTGCAGGCTGGGGGCATTGCTGGGACACAAACACAGGACAGTGTCACCAGGAGCACTTGTGGCATTTTGCCACATTGCACTTAGAAAACCAGCACAAAGTAACCTCCTCATTTCTACACCCCCACTGACCCTTCCTTTACTCTCCCTTCTACTTTCACCAGAATACACCAAATAGGAAAGTGGATGGCAGTCTGTCCCAGGAAATCTATTACTCCTTTTTGTTTTTACCAGAAGTTCTAGAAACCAATGTGATTTGCTCTGTCCCTAATCTTTTGCCACCCTTCCTGTACTCAGTAATGCAGCCAAGAGCTGAAACCAGCACTACACAGCTATGCCAGCTCCCTCCCAGTCGTTTGAATTCAAAAACTGAAAGAAAATGACAGTGATTCCTGCACTGTAAACCAGGCTGCCTCAGGTGTGAGACCTCTCACCTGTCTTACCTGCTGCGAGGATCCATTTCAGGGCATAAGTTCAGTATAGCATGGATCAGCTGCAGAATTAGGCACCCTAAAACAGAGATGAAATGGACTACTCAGGTTTTGAAAACCTTTGCCACGTTCCTAATATTTTCAAACAAATCACAGCATCTAACAATATCAGGAGATGTACAATGCAAATCCCAAATGACTGTTAGAAAAAAGAAGGCAGGTGATCCCTTTTATTCCCTTCACCTCCTACTCCCCCTTTTAACATCCTTACCAATTTTCTCTCTCACTCCATGAGAGTTGTATCTCCATTTGTGGTAATTTGGTAACATTTCCTTCAGAACAAACACAATGCAGGGCACCAGGCCTTGGCTCTGGGTGCTACCAAGTTGTCCCTAGAGAGAAACAAACATTATTTAACCAGGAAGGGGACAAGAAAACTTTTGCAGAAGATATTCCTTATTGTTTTTGAAGCATGAGAAAACCACAGAACATGAGGACATAGATTTACAAGCAATTTCTAGTCTTTTGTAGTAATTTGAAATGAGTCAAAATGGTTTTTTGTAAGAATCAGATCAGAGAAAGCACAAAAAACAGTGCAGAAGGGAGAGTCAAGCAAAGATTACTGAGTCAGCCCTGCTGCACAGAGACTGAGCTCAGACATGGCTGAGATCACTTTCACTTCTCAATCATAACAGCCCAGAGCTGGTGTCACATCAGAGCACTGCAGAAGCACTCACCCGGACAAGAGTTGTTACCAGGTTCAGGAAGGAGATGGTAACACTGTACTCGCCCTGGGGCTGTTCCATGCTCATCAATAGGTTTCCATAGCCCCCAGCATTCATTCCCTCTGCACTGTGAAATGAGCAAGAGAGTTCATCACATGAGTAACAGGATTCTGACAGGAGTGAGGTGGCAGATGCAGAGATTACACATTGGTAAGAAGTTCTTATTGTATGTTATGAATTGGGTAGGTTTAAAAAAAAATGGGGTGAGAAACATGAATACCTAATCATGTGATTCATACTGGACAGTGGATTGGCAACAAATGGCAAGAACCCCGTGTGGTGAAGGTCAGTCCAAACCTGCAAGAGAAGAGGTACAGATACTCCTTCTCATTTACACATAAATGTACTAGTTCTCACCAGCAGGTCCTTTCCTCACCTTGGCTGGCATCCGAGCAGCCAGGACTGTCAAGCAATTGACACAAGAAGCAATAACATCCACAGGGGGAGAGATTACAGTTGTTAGCCTACAAAAGAGAAACAGCATGCATGAAAAAATGCACTGCCACCTGTGGTCTAGTCTGTTTTTTTTAATCAAAAACCTTCTTTCCCTCTCACTGAAGTACACATATATAAAATTTAAGCAGATAAATACAGGCACCAGAGTCAGCACTTTAAGTCTAGACTTGCCACCTCCCCCTCACACCTGAGTCAGATCAATTTACTGCCAGAGCAAGGCTGGCAAGACAGCAGGTTGTCACAGCAAACAATAATTATACAGCTGAACATCAATTCCCAGGCAGTTAACTCTGGGAGGAGTTAATAAATACAACTGGTTTAAAACCTGTGAGCTAACAGCTCTAATCCTATGTTTTATCCCCCTTTCATGTAAATATATCTACTAATCAAAACTGCCTTTAAAGGGATAAAATTGCACACTTTTTAGGAAAGAAGTAGAAGAGGGGCTGTTCTGCTGCATCAAATCATTAACCTATGTGTAAAGAGAACAGTTTTGAGAGCTGAACACCAGTCTTGGGGAGTTCAAGCACTGACACACATCAAAATAAGTAACCAGCCATCCTTCCAGGTCACTCTATCTGCTTAGGCACCTCTGCTGTCAGTGACTCACCTCTGCAGGAGCATGTAGATTCGTGATGTGATTGGCAGAAGACAATCTGCTATTGACACATCAGTGCTGATGACTTTATGAACCAGATCAATTATGGGCTTGACCCTCTGGCAATGCTGAATCACATCTGGGTAAAGAAAACCAAGCATTAGGATGCAAAATTGTACTTCAGCAGTAATCAAGCCTGGAACAATGCACATTTACCTTACCATATATCTACATGATTCAGAACCACCTGTCTTCCATATCAAAAACCATTTGTTTATCTGTCTCAACTTTTCCCTCATCTAAAATGTATCTCATTTCACTACATGCTCTTGGTCTTCTGCAGTGATTTTATATAAGAAGGTAAAATTATTATGTATATAGTATTATGTATATTATTACATAATATACATAATAATCATCATCATGTTTCTGAAAAAGTATTCCATATTCTTCCAAGTGTATTCAGAGCAGCTCAGTCCTACTACTAACCTCAATTTGACACCAATTAGTAATTATTTATTCTCTTTTACATTCCTAGCCTGCCTCACCTGCTGTTGACACAACATGGAGCAGCATCTCAATCTCACAGGTGAACAGAGTCCAACTGCTGTAGGAATACTCCCACCGTACCAAATAAGCTCGATCATCCAGCATCACTTGGCCCACTGTTCCCTGAGGTATCCGTAGATTTGTCTGACCTAGTCCTAAAGATTGAAGAAGCAGGTGAAACAAACTCACAAATGAGTGAGAAGCCAAATAAAGAAAGAGCTAAATTCCCCAAAGCATTTCAGTAAGCAAAGGTGAAGTGCAGTTTCCTTACCAAGAGGATAGAGGAGCTTTGGAGCCTGTCTTCGCCACAGTGTGCCATCCTCATGGGAGATCACATCTGGAGGTTTGTGCTTGTACAGCTCAATATAGAAGGACATTTTATCCAGGAAACTGTATACCTGCAACAGAGAGAGCTTCAACAACACAGCCAAAGAGCTAGAGCTTCTCAAAAATTTATCAACCAGGTCATTTCCAGGAACAGCCAAGTTTACTTGAGGTGTACAGTATCTTTCTAATATCCTACCAAAAATTACACAGCCCTCATGTTCAGACAAGGCTCATCTAATGAATCAGGTAAGTAGCACCTAAAAATGAGCATCTTAATCTTCAACCATGAAAGCTGAAAAGTTTCCTGAAAGCCAGAAAACAACATTCTGCAACAGCACACAACTCTAAAAGGCGTTGTTCTTAGTAAAAGGAACTGTTCTTAGACAAAAGCTTATGTCTGTTACCTAAGACTGCAACTGAGATAAGCACACGTAATGGAAAGAAAGATTCACAGAGCATGTCATCCCTGACTTGAAATAAATCATCTCCCAAATACCAAGAGAGATCCTGTACCTTTTTTGCAGTAGATTTATCAGACACAAGGGCTTGGAGCAGCTGAAGGAGAGGAGTGAGAAGATGGGGGAACATCCCACAAACACTGTCTAGGATAATACCCAGACCTGCAGTAGGTTCCTGGTGGTGGAAACAGAAAACAAATGTCTTATTAGTAAAAATAAAAGCTAAGAGAGTCTCAGTATAGCACAAAGTTACCGCTCCTTTTTAAGCTGTACATTTAACATTTATCATGCACAAAAGTATCACTCCAGTGACTGGAGATCACACTTGCACAGACTAAAGCATGAGGCAGTCTGCAAGTATAAGGCAAGAAGTAAGACTGTAAGGCATTACATATCATCCTAATTCTGTGACAACAAAAAATAAGCAGAATGCTTTTGCCAGCAGTTAGTTCAATCCTTGCAGCCCCAGCCCTGCTATCAACTATCACCTATATTAAAACTCGTTCCAGTATCCTTTTCAAGTGTAAAGTCAAGGCTGTACCTAAAAGGCAGGAAAGGGCAAAAGTAAATCAAAGATAGATGCAAATGAACATTTGCTCTTCAGGCCCTCCTAGACACCAACTCACTAAATACAACGAGCCTGTTCCTTTCCTAAAAGG
Source organism: Hylia prasina (assembly GCA_013397195.1). NCBI lineage: Eukaryota > Metazoa > Chordata > Aves > Passeriformes > Sylviidae > Hylia > Hylia prasina. The sequence goes on from VYXD01003064.1 coordinate 131,031, forward strand.
GAATCTTTTATCAGGTCTTAGTTACAAACAAGGTGGGTCAAACAATTTGCAAACACACTCACCGTCTTCCAGAAGAGCTGAGGAATGCTGGAAGCTGCCAGAACTTCACATGCAGCATCAATTATATCCTACAAAGGAAGACAGGATGGAAAAAAATCAAAGCTATTTCACACAGAAGGATTTTGTCCCAATTAGGTTCTGCCACATCTTTGGAATTTAAGTTTCCATGTTTACTCACCAAGATGTAACTACCTCCTGGAGCCAAAACACACCCACCCCCAAACCTAAAGCCATGTTCCTCATCATGAATGAACTGGCCACAACAAATGCATCCACAACATCTGCAAAGGGCTGTGAAGTGTCCAGTCTAACTCAGAAATGGAGATTGTATTGTTTCCAATATTTTGGGAATAACAGATCAACAATTAGTTGCATATCCATAGGACTTCAAATGCATGATGTGCTCTTTCATTGCTAATTTGCCAATCTGTAGAGGTGTTTATTGGATTTGCATGGTGTGAATGCAGTAGGAAAACCAGCAAATCACTCATTTGGGTCTCCCTAAGCCACATAAAGCTTGCAGTCTGAAATGCAGGATTACAAGTTAATAGGCAATTAGCCTCAGTTATGACTGGTTATTTTAAAATTATGTAACAAATGCAAAGGGTCTTGGATGCTTACCTGCTGATTGCCCAATGTATGTAATTCCAGTGATGTCAGGACAAAGGAAAGAAGTCCATAAATACACATACAAGCTGTGCTGGCAGTACACTGCAAAGAAGGAATACATCAGGCTGTTATGGGAAATTCTACGAGTTACAAGCACACTGTAACTCTACTCAGTCTGCTTTGTACACAATGTAACTGCCTTTTTTATATACCCTTGCTGCACAGGGGCAGAAAAACAGGGAGCAGTCATTAGTTAAGCTTCATGTTAACATGAAATATTTCACTGAAAGGAGAAGTCTTGCCATTACCATTTATCACTAGAAATTCCTTGCAAGCATCAAAATAAAAAAGCAGCACTCAACATTTCTAGGAATCAAAAGGATTTGCTTTCACTGCCTTCTGTCTACAAAGCAGTTTACCCTAATGCACCATGCTGTCTAATGAAGTCCCATACAGAGAATAGTGCAGAGTTAAATCATCCAGTACTCAAGATCCACAAGGGCAAATACACTTATACAGTCAAATCAAAAACTTTGATTAACTGGAGTCTATTCTGCTCAAGAGAGATGTAGTTCCTTGCTTTACAAAGGTTTCTTAATTCTATGGACATCACAATCTGTTTCATTCCAACTTGATTTCTGATCCTCACTGAAAGAAGATTAAGATGATAGAACATGCTATACTGCATGTTTTAAAAGAAAACTGGTTCAGTCATCTGCTTCCCATGACAGCTGTACATCAGGAGCAGTTACACCTTCAAAAGCTTATCTGTACCACTGAAGAAACTCACATTCTTGCCCCCACTGCTGAGGGATCGCAGCAGCTTTGTCAGATACTGGAAGACATTTAGCTGGATAGCAGTGCTGCCCATCCTCCTGATGATGTTTGTGGACTCCTCTGGGTTTATGGTGTGACGGAGCAGAGCCCAGGCCAAAAGCACGGGAGCGTGATGTGAGACATCCCCCAGCTGCAGCAGCTGATTGTCCATTTCCTGCACAGAGACAAATCAGAAGTGACCTAACTGAGATCTGAAAGTAATTCATACTCAACAAGCACATAGCTGATTGTGCCCTTCTCGTGGTATGGGGATGCCAGTTTCCATACTTGGCCAACAAGCCCAGGGACCAGAAGTTTACAGACACAGCAGTGCCTGGGTAATCACATTAAGTTCTGTATTGTTAGGCTTCAGGAGGGGTTGGTTACTCTGCCAGTGTTTTACCTGGTGGATGTGCTGATTGCTGGCCAACTTGTGCTCCTCCGTCCTGTCATCCAAAGCACGTTCATGGAGGGAGTCAATTTCCATGCCTTCCACCAGAATAAGAGCACTAAAGTAGCTACAAGCAGTAGAAGAGTAAAAACAAGTAGGTCAGAAACTTTATTTGAGAATTCAGGTGAGGGGTTTTTTAAGCTGTAAGAGGCCAAAAAGCAAGCTTTAGTTTGCTTTGCTGAGCTTTCTTTGAAGCAGGAAGAAATTGCAAGAAATGAACAGCACATAATCCAAATTTTGTCTTGAAATACTGGCAGAGGACAAATTACAACCTTCAGAACTACCTTTTCTGGTTGAACAGACAACAAAGGGTCATTGAAATTTGAAGATAGCTTTTCCACCTCTATAACTCTCTGCCACCAAGATGTATGAAAGGATTCTCATTCCCTCTTCAAGTCATGGCCCACACAGAATAATGAAGACATAATTATAAATGCATTTTTTCCTGAGAAAAACAATTGTTTTGCTCTGTACCCGCTTCACAAATACCCACAACACTTACCCAATACGATCCACAAGGTGATCCATGCTCTCATCTACTAGATGTCTGTTGGTTTGTCTCGTGCCAAATCCCTGCTCTTTGAACATCTTTGCAAACCCCAGGAGCTCCTCAGGTGCCATTTCGAAGTATGCATAGTAGAGGAAGATGACTTCCAGGAGCATGGACTGCTCCCGAAGGCATTGCACAAACCACCGGGAAACCTGACGTTCTGTCTGCACAAAGGAAAGTTCCACCATCACATGTCAAAGCTCACAGCGCAGCCAAAGCAGGCAGAAACTGAGAAGTGTGGAAGCACTTCAATAGCTTGTGTTGCCAAACAATTGTGTCAATGACAAGGAAAGCCACTCTAAGTACAGAGAGATCATGAACAACTCCATAAATGGCTCTGCTGGCCCAGTGCTCTCCACAGATTTATGACAAGGAACAATAAGTTTTATGAAACTGTCTCTGAGCAGAAGCGTTTTCTGTTAGGGAGAAAACAAATTTTATGTTTCTCAGACCAGGAGGAATGTCCTGTTTAACTGCATCTGTACAGATGTATTTTCCAATACACTACCTATAAGAAACAACTTTATAAGCTTGGTAAATAATAGTAAGAACCAAAATACCATGAGATTTCCATGTGTTTCCCACGTAGGAGCTTCTGCTTTGTACAGCGCTTCAAACTGTTTGCGGTAATTCGGAACGAGCTCCTTGTCCAACTTCTCAATGCACTGGAAGTACTGTGCCTTAAAGAAACAAATAAATCCATGAACTTCTCACATGCACACTCGTGGGCTTTTTACCCCACAGCTTCCATATTTATCCTGTTTCAATGACCTGTACTCACTGTGTAAGGGTGTCTCTCATCCTGGAAATAGGTGAGCAGGTGGAGGACGCAGCGCAGGATGCAGATCCTCTCCTCATAGTAGTAGTCAGCGAGCTGTGAATGTAAAGTGCCATCAATACCAGCCTGGCACAGTGTCCAACTCCCAGGCACCTCCCTCTGCCCACCACTGCCAAGGCCCTCACCACAGGAATACACAGTTACTACAGATGGAATTTCAACTGAGCAGTTCTGAATTTGGGGGGAAAAAACCAACACTTAATTAACGTTACAGAACTCAATCTAGCATTGCCATAACAACAGGTCTATAATTACACTTAAGTGAGAAAACATGGAAAAGAAAGGCAAAAAGACATCCCTATTATCCTCTGTCAGAAACGATCATCAATCTTGTCATGTCAGACAGGGACACACAAATCTACAGGCTTTGGAAAATCAGGCAGTGTACATCTACCCAGCTAAATTCCCTAATATCAAGCCTAAAATTCCATTTCTGTAGCAATTACTAACACTCTTCAAATATAAACATGCACATGCCTCAATTTCAGAAGCACCCTCTAAAAGCCATCCTTTCTATAAACGAATACTTTGATCATGTCAAGATTTTCCACAGAAATAAAGTAGGTTTGCTGCCAACAGAACTTTTCCAGAGAAAATACAAATGGAAATGACTAACCTTCAGAATCAGAGCCTGACTCCGCCTTTCGTCCTGAAGAACTGTCTGTAAACAAAATACGACAAAATAAATACCTGCTGACAAAATATATGTTCACAAAATGACTGACACAAATAAAAGACAATTTTTCTTTTCATTTCATTTGGAAAGACAGATTCCACAAAGCCAAAACACTCATTTTTAACTACATATTTATTTTTCAGCTCCACTCTCATTCACAAATCTGTAGCTTTCCTGTATTCCGGTGACAGAGGAGCTGAGTTCCTGCAGAGATCCAAGAAGGAAGAGATAAGCCTGGATGCAGCTCCAGAGAAAATCTACAAAGCCATTTCCCCATCAGAACTAGGACTCACATGTGACCATTTGCATCAAAAAATAATTCTTATTAAGGAAAGATGTGGAGTAAATAGAACATAAATGGGAGCTATGCACCTTCAGGGAGTCTCTTGTTCCTCTGTAATCCTCTTGAAGATAAGATTGTAACAACTGCACACTCTGCTCTTCATCCAGACCCTGAACAAAAGAAAGAGAAATTAATAAAAGGCAACTGAATTCATTAAAGATTAAGATTTTCTCCAAATACTCAGGCAGCTCTTATCTTCAAAACAAACAGCATGCCAAAAGAATATTTTTGCACCAGGTAGATGCTTTAATCAGCACTTATTTTAAAGCCAAATACACAAGTTTTAATGTCACTGAGCTGCAGCTTAACTTCAGCTAAAGGAGCATCAGTCATTTAAGTAAAGGTACCACCACAGTCACTGAACTCTAAACTTTTGGCTTAAAGAAACAGAACCTTGCAGGTAAACTGAGAGGATTGTCAAACACAGCAACTGATTTAAGGAACATCAGTTTTCTATCTGAGCAGTTGGCCTGGAAGAACCCAACTCCCACCAACAGCAGGTGGCTGCTGCTGAAAGGGCCAGGAAAACCATCTCAAAGTTACTGATCACTTTGGAAGTTTGACCTACAGCCTTCACATGTACTTCAGCATCCTTTAGGTTACTTTGAACTGCAAGGACCTTCAGCTTCTCTCTACTCAACGTCACGAGGTTACTTCAGTATCAGAATCCAACAACAATTCATTCCAGGTATAAAAATAATCCAAGAGCAGCTTCACTCACCAAAAACTTGCTGACCCTCAGACCCAACTCTTTTAGTGGAGCAGCTACATCTTTATCAGTTTTAATTTTTTCTGCTGAAGTTGTACTAAAGTGAAAAGAAATTTCAGTCATTAAAAATGCAGCAATCTCAAGGAAAGAATTCAATAGGCATAATTTCAAAGTTCTCCATTTTATCAGTTTAAACTGAACATTTGCTTTCTCAGTGACCTTTCAATATTTCATACAATATTCTGTAACCTTTCTTTACTTACTAGGAAACACCACATTAGAGATTCATTTCCAAAATCAGGCAGTGACTGTACCTTGGTGGTTTGTAGTATGACAGTCCCTCTAACAGCCTCTGCCAGTGCTTGTTCAACTCTGCAGCAATCTGAGCCTAAAACAGAACCAAACACCGCTGAACAAGCTCTTCGAAGTGCTTTACCAAATATTAGATCTGTTAAACCTCAGCAAAGCAAAGAAATTCCACCACCACAAAGAGGCAGAAACAACTTAAGACAGGTGTCAGTGGCTCAGAGTGATTCCAGATGCAGTACTGAACCGGGCAGTGAGCTGCACTGCCTGCTCCTGGGGAGGGTGGGGACAAGGGAAGCAATGGACTGGCTTGAGAAACATTTGGATTCTCCCAACCTCTGGGCAAATTCTTGAAAGCACAGGCTCCACATCTTAAAGTAAGACAGCAGTTGTACCACACATGAACACCCCAGGCAATCCAGGCAGCAACTGTGCCCACTCCAAAAAAGGAACCACCTTTTCCACACACCCTTCCAGGCAGCTCATGCAGCTGTAAACAAGCAGTGGAAGAATAAACAAGTAGCAGAGGTATGGGAACAAAATACACAAATATAAAATACACACTGAGAAGGAGGGAAGAGCAGCAAAAAAATATTTTCACTAATATTCAAAGAGACGTACAAATTAAGTGTTTGGCCACAGAGCCCAATAAGTGTTGGCCAAACCTGCTCACCAGGGCATGAACTTACTGGTTCTCTTAAAGCTGATCTGCCCAGCAGAATTGTCCATAATTCTCTGCTGCTCCTGCAAACACAAGGAAAAGGTGAAGAGTATTTTAATGATGAACGTTATTTCAGGCTTCCATTTAGCTTACATTTTTCAAACCTGCAATTAACTTGCAGCAAATGACACTACAATGCAAGAAAAATGATTGAAGGAACATTAGCTTTTAGCTAATGAGTTTCAGATGTCCTAGAAAAACCAAGGAAAAACAGAGAGGATGACAGAGCAAGACCTATGAATTCATACCAAAGCTTCACACTGATATCAGGTTACCAGCTCAATTTGATTTTGCTATTTAAACATTTAAGGTTCCTAAGAAGAAACTTAATGAAAGCATAGAGCAGTATTTTATTGTTACATTCAGTGCTCTCCTTCAAACAAATTCTTCCATCAGTTTCATCCCCCACTCTAAGCAGAGCACAAAACAGTGTTGAAGTGAAAAACTGCACCATTTTTACACAGACACCACAACATTTACACTCAGCTTCTTGTTTCTTCATGAGAGCTCTGTAGAAAAGACAACCTGCACTACAAGGAATAACAGATCACATCCTGACCCTGGCAAATGCGTTCAAAAAAACCAAGTCTCCCTACACCAGCCCAGAGAAAAGATATTTGCCAAAAAGAGTATTTCATTTAGGCAAATGATGATTTGTTAGCAATGTATTACAAATGAGGATTTAAACACCCCAACTCCCCACGCAAAGACTGTCTACACAGAACGCTCAGTGCCTTATTTTTAGAATAACATTATTAAAATAACTCACTGTGGCAGTGAAAGTTATCTGCAACTTCTGACATGTGGTGACACTTAATGAATGACAACACCTGTTATTTCCAGCACACTCATCAACATAATTTCTCCCTGCTCATTCCTCGATAGTTGGGTGCACTTCTCTGACATGAACCTCTCGAGCCCACACAAAGCACCCAAAGGACCAGAATTTTACCAAGAATTGAACAGCAGTGTAAAAGAAGCAATTCAATGAATCCCAGGTTCAATGATCATGTCCGATCAGTGCCGTCATTTGTCTTGCACACAGTTTCTTTCACTTATTGTCAAATCTGAGCCCTAGCCTAGCGAAGTCAACCCCTCTACTTTTCATTCCCTCACAGCCTCTTCTGTGAATAAAACAGACCGTTGTTTGTTGTTCCCTCGCTAATAAGGCTCCAAGACAGCTAAGGAAGGAAAGTTCTCTGCAGCTGCAAGTAACAGGGGTGTCATTCATTTAATAAAAATTAGACACCAAGAAAACTCAAGAACATAAAAACGTTATAATAAATGACAAGAAACGTGCTCTGGAGAAACGAAACCCCCGAACTGAGGTAATCACTGAACATGGGATTCATTGAATCGCTTCCGTTACACATCTCCACGTGTGTATTTTAGCTTGAACGTCTGCAGGAGCCGCGCGGGAGGTGCAGCCGGCCCTGGCGCGCCCCTCGCCCTCAAGTAAGAGCCGAGCGTCTTTCGGGCACCCCCGCGAAGGGAGCGCAGACCGAGCCCCCGGCCCCGCCAAAGCAACGGCTCCCACGGAATCCTGCCCAGCCT
>VYXD01003064.1:138829-228121 GCA_013397195.1 Hylia prasina
GGCGGGGCCAGCCCGGCGCGCGCCCCGCCGCAGTTAAAACCTCCCGGCCCCGCGCTGAGCCCCCTCCCCGCTGGCCCCTCTCGGCTCTCGGTCCCGCGGAGCGGGGTCCGCCCGCAGGCGACAGCGGAGGCGTCCCCCACGCTGCCCCCGCGTTCCCTCCGCCCGAACGGCCGCAGCCCCGCACCTCGCGCTCAGCCCGCCCGCCGCCATCTTCGTTCCGCTGTCACGTGACCATAGACCCGCATCCCTCCTCACGCCGGCGTCACGTGGTGCGCTTAAACCACGCCCCTCTGACACGCCCTCACAGCTAGGTCATGTGACAGGCGGCGCGGCAAGATGGCGGCGTCCTGCGAGGTGGGTGCGCGTTGGGCTCCCGGGGGCGGGGCCGGAGCTTCGCGCTGAAACCGGGAGTGACCCGGGAGCGCTTCCGACACCTCCCGCGGGCGGACGTCGTTCCCAGTAGCGGAGGCTGGGTTGTGGGTGTCGCGGCTGAGGGGGGCAGGAAGCGGCGGGGAGCAGCATGGAAGGACAGGGCGCGGGCAGTCGGCGGGTTGAGGGGAGTTCACAGCGCTGCGGGGCCGTGGGGAAGAGAGGGAGCAGGCAGGGGCTGCAGTGAGGCGAGGGCTACGGGATGTTTGGCAGCACAGCCGTGGGAAGCTTCCCTGCCCCGTGATGCAGATCACGAAACGGGCAGAAAACGCCCGGTCTGGCTTGAACCGCGGGGTGATGGGTCTCGTTCCATGATGAGAGAGCGGCAGTGCCGAGGAGCTTCACACTACCTGAAAGAAAGTGTGGAGGAGGGGATTGCGGCAGGCACAAGGAAACGAAATAACTCAGCAGTGAAATATATCGCCTTGCAGATCGGCAGGTCTAAACATTCAAAGCTGCTGCATCAGAGACCTCACCCAGGGTGAAATTCTGCCTAGTCTTGCAGCCAGGCGGGGAAGATGTCATCGATACAGGAGCTGGGGTGCAATCTTAAGGTTGCCAGACTGAGTAGGAGGACAGGCAACATTTACTCTGCTTCTTCTCAAATAAGCCTTAGGCTTCCCCGTCCCTAGTGCTCAGAAACAGCAGCGAGTGGGACCCCAAAACCATTATTAGTTGGAGGTAGATATTGCCCAGAGCAGTTCTGCTTTATTGACTGTATGATTAATTCTCCTGGTTAGAAATTAATTGCAGTGACAGAAGATTACACTTGGCCTGATGGAGCTGTGTAGCAACAGTGCATGTAATGAAGCTGTTTGGCAATCAAGTATTTCAGGCTCTCTGAATAAGGATGCCAAAAAGCAATCTGTCAATAATTAAGTTTTCAGTACAAAGTCATAAATATCTAAACACTGCAGACACACTGTCTAAGGAAGTTTGACAGTACAAACTGTAATAATTCCTCAGTAATAGTGCTGTTATTTTGTCAGCTTTGTAATCTGGTGTCACCATTCAACACTGGCTGAAAAGCCAAAAGAGAACCTTGAAAAAACTTCCGTGAGGGAGTTGGTGTGGATATTGGCAGTGAGACTTGGGGAGCAGAATTTAGTAAGACTTTGTTGCTAATCAGCCCAAGGGTGGGCAAGAAAGGATAAAGTCATGGCCTGTTTCACAACTGGATCAACCATAATATTGCCGACAGAAAAAAAAGAACCTGAGACCTTGGAAGACCCCAGAAGAGGTGCCAGTGTAATGGCTGAGGTGTATATATGGCTGATTATCAAGTTATGTTATGTATCCATAGAGAAATCAAAGTAGCCAGAAAGCAATAAATGCTGGCGAGAATTCCACAATGTTGTCAATGCCCACAATTATTTGAAGAAGATGAGATTTAACCTCACAGAGTAAATATGCCTGTTGCTGATTATCTCAACTTCTTATCTTCTAGTCCAAAAGTTTAAAGGAAAGTTGGGTTTGCAGGTCAGCTGTTAGTGGGCTGTGAGCCTTCACTTAGAGAAGGTGAAGTGCAGGATTGGCTCACCTTAGTGGTTTGTGGGTTTTTTTGTCATTATCTCTGTGTTGACATTAGTAATTGGCACATAACTATCACTTTAAATTGAGTTTAAGAACAAAACAGCCGTGCAAACACCCTACCTATCCAATAGTTGCTTTAACTGCTTGCCTTTTTTTTTTAAATAGGAATTGCAATAGCATGGAAGGGAATTGTTCTTAATGGACAACTGAGCAGATTGGGACCCCTGAGACTCTGCAAGCTTGAGGCGGGCTGGGCTGGAATCATGTTGAACAAAGCGGTGCTGGTGGAGTCGCTGCTGGTGTTCAGCACGGTGCTGTCGGTGCACGCGGCCGTGTGGGACCGGTTCTCCTGGTGCGCCGTGGCTTTGGCCGTCCAGGCCTTCTACGTCCAGTTCAAGTGGGACCGGCTGCTGCAGCTGGGGGGGGCCGTGTTCCAGTTCCGGGGGGCAGCCAACAGCGGCCTCCTGCCCGCCAGCATGGTCATCCCCCTGCTGGGGGTGGTGATGAAGGAGAGGTGCAGGGCCGCCGGCAGCGTGTACTTCGAGCGCTTCGGCGTCGTCGTGGCTTCCACGGGAATGCTGCTCGCTCTCTTCCTGTCTGTCTTAGCAGTTGGCATCACCAAACCCGTGCCAACCAACACGTGCATCCTGACTGGTATTGCTGGCAGCGTAATTATCTACACCATGAAACATTCCTTGACTGTCTCAGAAGTGATAGAGGTTCTAGAAGTGCTGCTCATTTTTGTCTACCTCAGTATGATCTTGCTGTACTTACTGCCTCGATGTTTTACTCCCGGAGAAGCGCTGCTGGTTCTTGGAGGTGTAAGTTTTGTTCTCAATCAGCTCATTAAACGCTCACTGAATGTAGTCGAGGGCAGAGGGGATCCCATTGACTTCTTCCTTCTGGTAGCAGTTGTCGGAGTTGTTCTTCTTGGTCTGTTTTTCACTGTGCTCTTCATTTTCATGGATTCAGGCACATGGATCTCCTCCATGTTTTTCCACATGATGACAGCAGTGTTAGGCTTAGGGGTCATCATGCCTTGGCTGTACCGACTGATCCAGAGGAACCCTCTGTTCTGGCTGCTCCAGTTTCTGTTTCAGACACAGACAAGACTTTACCTTCTTGTGTACTGGACTTTCTTGGCTGCCTCAGCATGTGCTGTGGTTTTCTACCAGAACGCTAAGAGATCATCTGAATCTAAAAAACACCAGGCCTCAACTATAACCAGGAAATATTTCCATTTCATTGTTGTAGCTACTTACGTTCCTGGACTAATTTATGACCGCCAGCTCCTCTACGTTGCTGCAGTGCTGTGTCTGGCAGTGTTTATCTTCTTAGAGTATGTTCGGTACTTCAGGATCAAACCCTTTGGACAAACCCTGAGGCATTTGCTCTCTCTCTTCTTGGATGAAAGAGACAGTGGACCTCTAATCTTGACTCATATTTATCTCCTCCTTGGCATGTCCCTCCCAGTGTGGTTGTTTCCCAGGTCTTGTGCTCCTAAGGGCACCTTGCCTGGGGCAGGAGCACTGGTGCCCTACTCTGGGGTGTTGGCAGTAGGGGTAGGAGACACCATTGCCTCTGTTTTTGGCAGTACAATGGGGGAAATCAAATGGCCAGGAACAAAGAAGACCTTTGAAGGGACAATGACAGCTGTTTTTGCTCAGATCATTGCTGTGGCTCTCATTCTGATCTTTGACAGCAGCGTGAATCTGAACTCCAGCTATGCCTGGATTCTGGCGTCTGTGACTTTGGTTTCTCTTTTGGAAGCTTACACTACTCAAATTGATAATCTGCTGCTGCCTCTCTACCTCCAGATCATGCTCATGGTATAGAAGTACTTCCAGGAACAGAGTTTTCTCCCTTCCTAGAGAAAGGTACTAGAAAATGCACTGTAATGTGAGCTCAAAGCTGATCTTTTGGTACAGCAGAGAGAATTGTTGAGAACAGAAATGAAAAAGACTTATTTAAAATAAAGGGTTTTATTTGGTCTTGGTTTTACCCCTGTCAAAAATAGCCAGATTTATGTTCTAACAGCAACAAACATGACTGACAAAAACAGCATTTGTATTTAATAAACCAATTTAAGTTTCTTCTGGGTGCCCAAGGGAAGCAGAGGAAGAAGAGGTAAGTCAATTAGAGAGGAAAAAATAAACAAGCAGCTTGCTCAGATGTTGCTACCTCTGTACTGTACCTTGTTTTCTGTACTGAGTCCTGCATCTTGTGTTTGATGTGTGAACTCTCATTTCTGTATAAGCATAATGTAAAGCATGTCTGGTAATGAGGGTGGGCACAGGAACAAATGTCCAGCTATGTCCAGTCCTCATCAACAAGAGCCAAAACCACACCACGATGCACAAACACAACTCCAAAATCAGTAGCTGCCACAGCTGAGTTATCCAGGGTGGGTGATGAAGGTTTGGGAATGTCAGACACTGCTCATTCCAGACCACACTAATAAGAGCAGTGAATCTTTAGCCCTGAAGTTTACTTCAGAAAGAAAAATGTTTTCCCTTTCTCAAGATTTCATCTCTAAATTAATTGAGAATGAATGTGGAGGGAAAATTAAGGGAAGTCACAGCTAATTGCACGTTAATCCTGAAAGCAGAAAATCTATTGAAGTGAATAAAATTTTCTACTATTACACTGTCCTACTTTTCACATTTTTTCAGCCAGATGTTTAATCAAATAATTTATAAAAATGCTTCTATCAAGAAATTGACTAAAGCTTCTGAAGTCCATCAATTAAAATTACAGCTACCATTTTGTGGCCAAAAAACCCCACTTCATTTCTATGTATGAAACCCTTCTGTGTCAACAGTCTCTTCTCACCAGTTTGCCCAGTGTCCATTAGAACAAAACACAAGTGTCCTTCCTGTCTCCAGGGAAGGAGAGGAGATTGTCTTTCCAGGATTCTAGTTTGCATCATGGAGTTCACTTCTGACCCTTTTTTAATTCACTTTTGGGAACAGTTTGGGGGAAATCCAACTTACACAACACTGTCCTGCAGGCCTGTAGCTCTGAGACCATGCCTTGGGAGGGAGCATAAGACCAGGGGTGGAGTGAAACCAGTCCCTGGGTCAGCAGAATTGGCTCCAGAATCCAATATTGTGTGTCCCAGCAACAAGCCAGGACTGGAATAGCTGAGAAGCAGCATTGCCCAATTCATTCCCCTGCCTGGGAAGGCTCCTGAGATTTGGTGCTGCTTTTCCTGAGGATGCCAGAGTTGGCCAGAGCTGGTTACTAAAACAGTAAATTGTCAGATACTCTGTAGGAAACCAAACTCAGAACTGCTGGGCTGTTTCCTTCACATTTAACAGGAAATCCTGCCAATTAATCCAGCTTCTTTTATTTGTGCACTTGAAGTAGATGGTTTTGCACACTGCCGGTAGTGGTGCAAGTCAGGACAAATTATCCCTCAGCAGAATTCTAAATTATTAACTCCTCTCATGGAAAGACAAAAGACAAAATTTGAGTTGCTTCTGTCACAAGCTACAGCCTTCACCCACTGACATCATGGTGACCTCTGGAGGTAGAGAAATTTGCTTTCCTTCCTCCCTGCTTCCAACTTTCAAACAAACTGTAGAAAAGGCAGTTTTTGAATGTAGAAACTTTGCATCAAATGTTCCTGCTGTTGCCCTGACCCAGCTCCCCAGTTTACTTTTGAAAGGGATGAGTCAGTAAGATTTGGGTCCTCTCTGCCACAGCCCTCAGCAGCCTTAGGGTTACTCTGATACAATTCCTGCATTGCTGACACTGGGCTCCTATCTCAGGGTTGCCAGTGCTGGTGAAATCACACCTGCACAGCTTCTGTTCAGTTCAGGATACAGACTGGAGCTTGCCTGGGGTGTAGCTTTCATTTCCAAACATTCCTTGCTATAAGCTGGTTTGGGTTTGGTGAGGTTTTGGGGATAGAAATTGTTCTTGTGCATATTGAGAGGTCCAGCTGCTCACCAGACAATTTAGCACTGTCCCCATCTCTTGGGAGAAGGTCACACTGTGTCTTCCTCAAAGAAAAGATAATGGAGATGAAAAGGAGAATTTCTATCTTTTTATTTAAGTGTAAAGAGTTTGATTGCAGTTCTTTGTTTCCATCATTTCAACATGAATCTTTAAAAATCGTTGTATTTTTAATCACACCCAGAGATAAAAACACTCAGCTACTGTCTGCCAGGAATATTTAGAAGATTGACTATAAAAAGCAGACCTCCTGCTTCATTTTACCCACAACAGGATTGTTTTACATCACTGTTATTCGAACAGTAAGATAGAAACCTAGGGATGAAAAATCAAACTTCTCCCCACAACTTGTTCACCTGCATTTCTGGAGTCAACCAGCCAGGAAATGCACTTAAGCTCTTAAACACCAGAAAATACTGAGTATCTGCAAGGAGAAATACTTGGTAAGTGGTCCCAGTCAAGGTGCAATGGTCTTAATTGGTTTGTTTTCAAGACTGAAGGTGTTTCCTTATCAAAAGGACTGGGTGACTACTCTCATACCGGCAGGGCTTCTGCTGCAGTAGAAGCTTCTGTCTACTGCAGGTTTTGGGCTGTGATAATGGTCCTGGTTTCAAGGAGGAGGATAAATGAACACTGAGAGCTGATCTAGTGAAGGTTATTTTTAAAGTGACGAATAATGAACAATCAGAAAGGAATATTGGTCAGCTACTGACTCCACAAGCCAGTCACTAACTTCACGTGTAGAGCGATGGAAAAGGCAGTTCAGGAGTTGGCTGGAGCCTAGGGTGTAAAGAAGAGGTAAAAGCAAAACTTCAGAGGCTATTCCAGTTCTGCAAGTACAAAATCAACACCAGCTGAGGCACTGCCAACAAACTGACCCCAAGAGTTACCCTAACTATTGCACTGGAAAGGCTTCAATTCCCTCAGCCAGCTCTAAGGATCACAACCTCACCAGTTCTCTTTGCTCCAGGTGGTGCCTTTGGCTTCCATCACGTGGAAGGTGAACACGTGGCGAGAAGACTCCGAGCTGTTGAGTTCACTCTTATGGACAACCTCACCATGGATGAGGATGAGCCCACCTGTGGGAAAGAATCACCTGGAGTGCTGTTTTCCAAAAGATGAGCCCTGGCTTTCCAGTGGAAGGGAAGGTGCAGGGTTAAAATATGATTTTAGCTCCCCTGTGTTTTCTTGAGCTGTGAAGCACCACGTTTGGGGCTGTTTGTACCTTTACTTATAGGCAGAGGTATGAACTGCTTGTCATCATAGGCTGGCTCTGAGCCTACAAACTCTACACATGTTGAGGCACCTGAAGCTGCACGGACCATCCTCCGGGTAATCCCATCTGCAAATCCACAGAATAAGCAAACACACAAAAATTAAACACCTGGCTACATTGTGCACAGCTAAGGAACAATATCAGTGATTTCTCTTGGCAATGACAGGAACCTTATTATTACTATATTCACACTTTCCTTAGTAATTTGGGTGTGGTCTTTAAGTAGAGATTTAGGATTTTCCAGCTGTGGCAGAAACAGATGAAACAGCTGCATTTTGTTTGCCGTTTTGGCCCCTTCTGTGCATTGCAACAGACCCTTAGGAACACAAATAGTCACACACTTGTGCAAAGCCAACCTTTGGTCCACTTGTGCTTTCCATAGGAGCACAAACCATGATAGGAGTACAGCTGGCTCCAGGATTTGAGGAATGAGTGGCTCAAAATCTGCAGAGCACTATGATTACACTCACTGAGTGAATCTTTAGGTGAGCAGAAGTTTAAAGCTGCCCTGTGTGCTCTAGAGGTGAGAAAAAGCAGAACTGTGCTGGTGACCAGCAGTGGTCACACACATGCTCTTACTGGTGTGAGAGCCAGGGATGAACCACAAACAGCCATTCTCCTGTGTGGCATCTTCCAGGGCGATCCAGAACCCCAGGATCCTGCCCAGAGGCTCCGTGTGCAGGAAGGTGGCATCCTGGTGTGGTGTCACTGCAAGAAGAGACTGTCATTGGGGTCTTTAATGGGATTCAGTTCCTCTAGAAGGACTTCAGGGTTGCATCTCCCTGACTCAGAGCCCTCCCCTGTCCACCCACCCATCACACACATTAAATCTTACATAAAAATACCACCTTTTAGCCTTCTGCAAATGTAAAAACAGCTCTTTGTTCGAGCTGCATATGATGTAGAAACTTTTCTGAAAAAATGTGGATTTCAAAGATTATTTTAAGAAGATTTGGATCACCAAACTCACAGGTTTAATTCTGATTCTGAGCCTTTTCCCTTGTAATATTCCTTTCCTAAAGGAGCATTATCTGCAGTGTGATATAGAGATAACACAAATCTCACCTTCACCACCAATGCCAGGTTGCTGCAAAGAAAAAAAAAAAAGTGATGTGTGAAGAGTTTCACAGCTTCTCACTTGACAGGGTCTTATTTCTTGAGGGACAAGACAACTTGAATTGCTGTACCTTGAAGATATACATGCTCTGCACAACTACTGGTCTCTCAAGGCCTAGTTTTCTCCCAAGTTCCTACAAGAAAATTTTCCAAGATTTATGTTTTCTGCACACTATTTAGCATTATTCTTTGAAGATATTTAAATTTCCTTCAACTGACAAAATGACTCCCCCAGGAGTATATAAAAGTAAAATTAACTACTCTGCAATTTATTTTTTTCCCCAAGACCATTCTAGGAAGCAATAACAGCTCACCTGCACCTTGGGAGAATGAGTGATTTGCTTGAAGACAGGATCATAAGCGTGTAGAGCTAAGGGGAAAGAAAAGGCTCAGACAGAAGATTTCAGGAAGAGAAGGGCATGTGGCAGCTCTCAGTGATGAGCTGCAGACATTACAGCCAAGCAGGATAAATTGCAGCCAGAAACTTTCACCCCTCCCAAGATGGATAAATGTGACTTATCACACCTAAGATGATAGGACACTTACAGGTTGTACAATCATCATTAAAGACCATAAATATAATCACTCCCTGGCCACAAACTGCACACACATAAAAGCCAGTGTACAACAGAGTGAACAAAATGGAATATTACGTGATTCAGTATT
The DNA here is from genome assembly GCA_013397195.1 of Hylia prasina. NCBI lineage: Eukaryota > Metazoa > Chordata > Aves > Passeriformes > Sylviidae > Hylia > Hylia prasina. The sequence goes on from VYXD01003064.1 coordinate 147,810, forward strand.
ATATTACACAAGTGATAACCATTATACATGACCCTGAGGCACATGGGTGAATTCATCCTTAAAAACACACCTCTTAAGACCAGAATTTGGTCTTCACCAGAAAAGTGAAGTGCTGCAAAAAGGTGCCCTTCAGAGAGCCCCAGCCAGCAGGTCAGAGTGTTTGTGCAGACTCTTGCTACAACCCAGCTCTGACAAACCCCCAAAGCAAAGACTCAAGAGTTGTGCCTCCAGCTCATCCTGATCAGATTTGCCACGAGAACACATGCCCAAGTCCAGCAGGAGCCGCTCTCAAGCACGGAATGAGACTTGACCAAAATGAGTAATTGCAGAAAATAAGACTAGAGAAGGCTTTTAAATTGTTAAGGTGCTGGGTCAGCAGGAATCTACAGTTGTTTTCACTTCCCCTGAGGAAAAGCTGAAGTGTGAGAGAATGGCAGCAAGCCTGGGAAGAGGAGAGTGTTTTTCCGAGAAAACCAAAGAACAAGAACTCTTAGTACTGAATTTCCAACTGTAGTGAAGTTTAGTCTGAACAAAGTTCAGATGTTTTTGCAGGTGCAGGGAATCCTGCTCTCATTTTCCATGTATTGTTTGAAAACAAAAGGGATCAAAATGCAAATCCAAGAACTGGGAGAGAAGTAGGTCAAACAGACCAGTAAGGGTAAAGAAAAGGTGCTGGCGACACCACAGGAGGGAGGGCAGCTTCAATATCAGCAACCCAGCACGGCACAGGACATAGGAGAGAGTTTGGTCTGTACTGAATGTCACCAGTCTCAGGTGGTAAATTTTTAGAGCAAATCTCTTACATAAAAGAGCCAAGGGCCGAAGTCCAAACTTTCACATGTCAGTGACTCTGAGCTATTCATCACTGAGAAATCTCTGAGAAGAGGTTTTTGAAAAGGATTGGAACAGAAGATACAGTCCTCTGACAGCAGAGAGTGAGAGGCAGCATGGAGAGAATTGCAGAGACAGTTATGCACATTGAGTAGGTCTGGAGAAATCCTCATGTCTGAAAACCACATCTCTTTTGTTCATTCCTCTCCAAACCCCATCCTTTAAACATACCATGGCCAATCTTGCTGACAGACTTCTCCTTTGGAATTAGAAAGTTACCTACAAAACAAAATCATAATTTAACATTGTTTGAAAAGCAGGAATCATTCCTTGAGCTAAAAACTGGCCTTAGATCCCTCACTCAGCCTTTTCCCATCCCCTCCGTGCGGCTAACTCAGGCCAGGGCTTACCTTTCTCATCCAAAACACCTTTCTCAAAGAAGAATCTAATCTTGTCTCCACTGGTTAGGAAATAATCCGAGCTACCCTGCCAGGAATAACAGCCCAGTAAAGATAACATCCTTGTAAAAACATAAATGAACCTTCAATCAAAGCATTAACACTCACCTGCATCTTTTTCCCACCAAGCCGCAGCATGAACAAAACACAGTGAAAAATCACTCATAAAAAGGCTTTCCACAACACCACGTCTTGGTGCTTATCAGGGCTTTATAAGAACCTCTCACACAGAGGCTACCCGTGCTTTTCTTTTGCTGGCTGCCTGGAAAATAACCAGTGTTCTGTCTGCAGAACATGTACAAAGTGATCTGTGAGAGCTGCTTGTGCCTACCGGGGGTTCAAAGAGACACACACTGATAAGACTCTTCATAACACCCCAGCAAACATTTGCAGAAAGCTGGAGAGCAAATTCCCTTCCCGATGTTATGTTCAGTTAGAAGGAAGAGTCATGTTCCCCCAGAGTGAACCCTGATCAGCATTTTGCCGTTTTCCTTCCTCTTTCCAGCTCTCCAACAGGGGCAGCCCTGCCCTTCTCGGTACCTGCGCCTGGAGCTGCTCCTCCTCCCTGGTGGAGAACTCGGTGCGGCAGTGCGGCGGCACTTCCATCTCCGCGACGATTTTCTGGATCTGACTCCTCATGCTGTCACACTCCTCTGCGCTGAAAAACTGCTCCAGGACAAGGAAGCCATCCTTGTGGAACTGGAAGAAACGGACTGCTCTTCTGTGACTGCTCTTCCCCGGAGTCCTCGGGGGAAGCAGCACAAAGCAAGAGAAAGCAGTTCAGTGTGAAAAGCATCCCAGCTCAGCTCTGCAGCCCGGCAGCGTGTTCTTAATTTTTAATTTCAGGAGGAGCTTCTGTTGCAAAAGATTCATTAAGAGGCTGAAATGCCAAACAGTTAAGAACAATCTATTTCAATCTCTCAGTGTACACAAAACAGAGATCTCATCACTGGAGCTCTTTGTGGTCCAAGGATATCTTATCTAACACCTGTAACCAGCAGCTATTGAACTACCAAGCCCACTAACGCAAACAGGGCAGTCATACCTGTGTGCCAAATCAGAATGAGATTCCTTTACAAGCTGGAAAGCTTTGTTCTCTCTAAGGAAAAAAATCCCTGGGTGATTTCTCACAGTTCACTACACAATCCTTTACAACAAGAACTCTGCTGGCAGTGAACTCAGTTTCTTTATATAGAATACTCTGGAGATTATCCTTTGCCAGGAAGATTTCGAGTTCAGGGATGAGAGCCGAGCAGCACAGACAGAAAGAACACAGAAGAAATCCCTCCAAGAGCTCTGTGGGACAAGCTGCCCCTGGAAGAGTTTGTAGCCATGACACTCACGCACTAAAATTAACGTAACACAAGAAGCCGAGGAGAATATAAAGTGTTTGTAAAGCAAATCTTTGCTGGTCGTGCTGACAGGCAAACTAGCAGTGACTGCATCTTACACGCAGTGCCAGCTGCCTGCACTCTGGACACGCTCCCTCCCCGCAGAGCAGCTCCTTACCTTCTGGATCTGCTGCTGGGTTAGGGATGCCATGGGGGCACAGGCTCCCCAGATCCCACCACGGCCACCACGCTGCCACCCGGGCTCTGCAGGGCTGACTCCCCGCCTCTCCACGTGATCCTCCATGTGATAAAAGCCAGCGCCGGGCAGTTGGACTCTCGCACAGCTCCAGAGATTTTTGTCCCCATGTCCAGCACTTTGTTCCTGGCAGGGACATGCAGGACTGCACAGTATTGCTCTGGCTCTTGGTGGTAACAAGGCATACAAAATTTTTCTATTCAAGTGCAATCACAAACTTGATGAACATTTGAGCTCCAAGAAGGAATCACTTTTAATTAATAACCCAGATTTAAAAATAGGGCAGTTAAACTGGTAATTGTAAGGGTAAGTAAGATAAGGGGGAGTTAAAATAAGTTTCAAGTGTGAAGAAAAGATCAAGATGTCTTAGAACAAATTTCAGGTACTGATTTCAGGGTCTTACAGAGCCCTTTTTGCTTAGTCAGTGAGTCCTGCCAGCACTTCAGCATATCCCCTGAAAGGATTCCCCAGCCTAGGAGATGACAAACTAAAGTGTGTTAAAGAGCTTTCACTGAGGGTTTGGTAAAACCCATGGAGAATACTTCTGCTATTTTCATTCACAGCTGCTTTTTGATAATTTATACCTTCACTTGCTCTGTTCATTCTCCTGCAGCTGCAGAAGTCCATGAAATATTTACAAATAAGTAAAGCCAAATCTACCCAAAGGTCAAACCAGAAAGCCAAAATGCAGAAAGTGGGTCTAAAAGGCAGAGAGGGAGGAACAGCTGCCAGCCCAGCGGTGGCGCTCCCAGCCAACACATCCCTCCCATCGGGAATCCCTGGGGAAGGTTTTTCTCTCTAGAAAAAAAACGTGTTTGGCTCCTACAGGAAACACCGAAAACACCCTTGCAGCAGCACTTCACCAAAATAACACCATGGGGGGCGGGTTCTTGCATCACTCACCCAGCCAAAGGAAAACCCAGCAAAAGGAAGGAATGCAAAATGCTCACAGAAAAGTGTTTACATCCTAGCAGCTGAAAATCCATTTAAAGAGAGGTTCTTTGAAAAAAATTAAGTTTTCTGCTCTGTAAGGGAATTGTGGATAAAATCCCTCCGCACCTTATTAAAACTTTTTTTTTTTTTCCGAAAGAGGAAATTAGGGGTTTAACTTTTTTTCAGGCTTTTCCCTGTACACAGGACAATATGAATTCAATAGTTTAAAAAGCTAAATTCTGCCAGACACTTTAATCACTGGGCTACAAACCTGGAGGAGGAGAGGAAAAAAAAAAATCAGTCTCTAATGCTGAAAAGCTAAAAAAACAAATATTCCAGTAGTTCCTCCTTCCTCTTAACAGCCTCTCAGCAACTGATGGAGTGGAAAAGATTTAAGGAAGATGTGTGACCAGCGAGGGAAAAAACAGCTGTAGGCTGTTGCTTGCAAGTTGATGGTGTGACCCACGTCACCCCTCCCTATTGGGAAAGAATCCTGGAGAAACACTCCTGGAAAACACTCCCACGCCACTCCTTAGTCCCTCTCCGTCACTGTTGTGTCATGCCCTTCTCATTCCCACACACGGTGGTTTTTTCCAGCAATTTATCACGTCACCTTCTCCACTCCCCACCTTACGCACACACCATGACTCCAGAGGCTGTTTTGGTTCATGCCACAGCAGCAAACCACAGTTTTCCTGCTCCATGGAATGTTTTGAGCAATATAAACAGCAGATCACAGCAAACAATGCAGCAGCTACCAGGAGATAAAACCCATCCTGGTTCCAGGAACTTTCCATGTCTGTCCTTAGGAGTCCTCCTATTCTTTGCCACTCCAGCCATGCCCCTATTTTGAGGCTCAGAAAGACCTCTCCAGGAAGAGGAAAACCACTCTGGCCACACAATGCCCAAAAAAAGCCAAAGAGAAGGATGTCACCGTTGTAAAGCCTTCTCTCCCAGTAAGTTTGTGCAGAAAGGTTGACAGTACTTAGACAAAACTGGGAAATGGCTCCTTTTCCTTTCCTTCCTCCCTCTCCAAGAGGTCTTTTTGCAGACTCAACATTTTCTCCTGCCAGCTCTGCAAGAAAACTTCTGGCAAACTCCACTGGAGGCTGCCAAAGCCATTCCCATGTCTGTAGGAAAGGTACAGATCAAGTGTTTCAAATGCCTTTTGGACTGGCATGATTATCCCAATAAGGATTCCTGCTGAAACCATTTGGAGCCAAGCCAGCTCAAGCAGCTCAGCACTCACACCAAAAACTGCAGCTGTGGAGCTGCCACAGTTATCAGGGAGGAAAAATTTCCACTAGACCATCTCTTCTCCTGAAGTCTTTGATATGATCAGCCACAAGTGACAGAACAGTTAATGAGAAACAAGGAGCAAAGGAAGCATGATTTCCTCAGCTCCTCAAGGAGCAGGTAAATCCTCCAAAAGGTAAACCAGCCAAAAGGAGCTGAGGTTCAGGTGAGCCCTAGATGACAAGGGGTATTTTGTCCTCTCCTCTTGGTTCAGTCCTGCAGTCCATTAAAACTCATCAATAAGCAGCATTACAAACTCCCACTCACCTGTTTCAAAGCCTGCTTACGTTCTCTGTCTGAAGTGGGGCCAATGTCACTGTGGTCAGGTAGTCACAGACAAAGAAAGTGAGGGAAGGCAAAACACAAGAGAAACACCTTTCTACACAATAAAGGAGCTGCACAGAAACTCAAATTTTCTTTACAAGTCACAGGCTGAGTCTCTGTAACACATCATGAATTGGGAAAGACACATTGGGAAAGCCAGCATTTCCAGTTAAGGAGCCCACAGGGAAGGCAGGTACTGAAATCATTTACCAGTCTGAAGACAATTCCTATGGCAACAGCCTTAAACTCAGCAACAGAAACTGTTTCAGACACTTGTTGAAGTCATAGTGAAATCTGTGACAATCCCAGCTTGTCACAGAGCAGCACCTCTCTCTGTACATCTACTTAATTCATAAAGGATTGTCATAATCCACAAGGACTTCTGTAATGAGTAGAAGAATCAAGTAATCTTACACAATAGCTGGAATTATTAACATCTGTCTTTTGAAAAGTGACACCACGGAAGGTTAAATGTCTTCATACACAGGAAACACCAAAGAAAGCAGACATGGAATGAAAATGCAAATTAAAACTTTATTCTGGCAAAGTGTCTAGTCGTACAAGTCTTTCAGAGCAGACAAGAGCAGCCTTCAGTGCTCATGGGGAAGGTGCTGTTGCTCAGCTGCCCAAACAATCCCACGTACAAAGTGAATGTCATGATTCTGAAATGTCACACCAAGTCGCAGGTCCCAGATGCCAAACCACAGCCCTGCTTGTGCATTTACACAATGGGAGTGAACCATGTTTAAGCCATGAGTAGTGACTTATTGAAATAGACACATTTGTCAGCTGTAAAGATGACTCAGGCTCAGTAGCCCCCTTCTCATTAAGTCTCCTCCAGAAAAACTCTTCCATTGTCCACTAAAATTCCTTTAAAGGAAACAGAGGGAGGAAGGGATGGAAAATTCCAGGAATCCTAAATTAAGTGTTTGTGTGAACTCACACGAAGTTGACCTTTGCCACTGGGATCCAGGAATTCAAGTGCAGCTACTTTTGAAAATGAGATTTCTGGAGGATTTCATGCTCCCACAGCAGCTGAGTATTAACTCACTGCCACAGCTGGAGGGAGAAGGATCTCAACCAAACTTTAATAATCCTGCCCCATTCCAGTTGTGCTTTGTACACTGTTAGAATGAGGTAGGACAGCAAACACACTCTGTTTTGGCACATGCTCAGGCAAAGTACATTATCCACTGTGGCCAAACAGTAGGGTTAAAATAGAAGAAAAAAAAATAAGGTGAAGTTTAAGCAATAATTTTACTAGTCAGCATCCCCACAGCCTTACCTTAGGTGACTTTCAGAGCAGGTGACTCTGCTTACAGTATGACAATGATGTCTGGCAGTGAGAAGTCACCCCAGAAGTTAGGAAATCTCTCCATGGTTGAAAGAAAGAATCCAAGGGATGAGTTGGCTTCAGGTAGGCACTGCTACAAATACACTCCTGGGAGCAAGTGCCTCTGGGGAGATGTTACATTAACAGATCTCTAGAGAAGGCACAGCTATTGATGAGGGGGGAAAAGTTACCCCTCCTCCTGAAGGAGAACTAAAAATTTTAAAAATCCAAAGAACTCAAACCATGCGAGTTTCATTTTAAAGCAGGAAAAGAGGTAAGGGAAGGAAACAACGTCACAGCCTAGGAATTGATACAATTTAAAACTTTTTTCCAGACAACTCCTATCTGTAAAGGATGTGTCATTGTTCTCAAAATTCCTAGATCAATTGTTAAAAAGGGGGAAAGAAAAAAGAAGAGGACTTCATATGGTTCAGCAACAGAAAGCCACTTAATACTATTTACAGTAATGAACACCAACAACTTTAATTAAAATGGAGTGAGCTAAATAGTGTATGAATGGTAATAAGAAAAAATAAAAAATGAGGTAGGATATTAAAAAAAGAAGGGACAATTAATATGAAAGAACAGCACATCATGAAAGATATCTGTAACAGCTACTTAACTACTCAGTCTGACAGTAAATTACTTCCAGCTGCTGAATTAACTGGGGATCAAATAATAAAATCAGAAAGTAACCTGAAACACAGAACCATTTCAGCTAACATTCCAGTGCATAGTGTCAGAGTACAGCACAATTTTACACATTTAATAGGTTTGGTATTCCTGGCCTTTAAAAATAATTAATTGCAACATATCACTTTTTGGGGTATTTAGCAGGAAAGGTAAAGTGCATGTCACTAACCTCCAATCCTAACGTGGGATGAGCGTCCTTGTGTTCTCCAAAAACCTGTTCAGCTCAGAAGTGCTATTAAGGAAACACGTGGGTTTAATTCAAGTTGCTGTATGGTTTAACAGCTAATAAATAATCTGGTTTGCTACTGTTTTGAAAAGCTTGTCAGGAGAACGAGACACTGACCAGGGCAGTGAGTGTCTGCTTGAACTGAATGCTTTTTGTGATTGCACAGATCTGTGTCAGAAACAAACCCCCTAAACTTCAGTCTGATGGAAACTTAAAGGAAAATACAGAATATTCATGGATTGAATACTTGCAAGTGAGGATGGATTGTTGATGTCAGGACACCCCTCACAGAATGAGCAACCCAGAAAAGTTTGGGAAGTGACTCGCTCTGCTGTGGGTTGAGTTTTGCAGCAGTCCTCAGTCATAAATATGTTCAGAACTCATGGTCTAGATCCTATCCTTGCAAGTTTTAAAGCTTTTTCCATCTCGTCATACAAGACTGATACTCTGGAATCAGAAGCAAGTAATACATATTGCTTTCTTTCAGCGAGACAATGTATTTGTGTCACCTGTGTTTCCACTACAGAAAGTTATCAGGCTGCTCATCCCCATTTTGCCACACAGGGAGCTCTCGAGGCCCAGTAGCCACAACCAAGAGAGTTAAGCTTGGATTATTGCAAAAGCAGCACAAAGCTGGCGTTTTCATGCATGATCAATACCAGCCTGTCTTACAATTGCTTTGCACACCTCAGGCCCAGGGCAGTCTCTACTCAGGAAGCAGCAGGAGCACAGCACTCTGACTTGGTCAGGAGCTGGAGGCAGTCCCTCCTTTCTGGCAGAACAGCCTGTTGTTCACCCATCCTGCTGGGATACAGAGCTGTTCAGGGGGCTTGCAAGCTTCTAGAAGCACTGCAGCACACTTCCAGAAGCTGCTTATAGAAACTCTAACCCAGCTGTGCACAGTTTAGGTTGTGTAACTAAGACCACACCTGGAATTAAGACTCAAAGCACTCATCTCCAATCTAGACATCCTGGAGAAATCTCACTGCTCCTGTGAGCCAGGTGAAACTCCCAGGGGGTGCTTTGCCCTTTCAGCCCTGCCTGGTCTTTAACACCCCAGTGGCCTTGAATAGCAAACAGAGTCCACATCTTCATTCAGAGGCCATTACTCTCCAGTGCTATCTATTCAGCACAGACTAAGGAAAAAAACTTTCCTTCACCATACAAACAGCCCTACATCCAACCCCAGGGAACTGACTGGAAAACAGCATTTCTGTAGCTAAGCTTGAAGCCATTCCTGCTTTACTCAAAAGCAAAGCCCACCTCGCAATTTCTGTCCTTTCTGTGATCTAAAATGCTCAGGCAAATACAAATACAATCCAATCAGCAAGTATCCTTCCCCATCCTTTCAGCTGTGGCCCCAGCTCTAACACAATTTCAAGACACTAACCCTATTAGAAGCCAGAAAAGCTTTTACAGTACACCTTGCCTCCCAGATAGAGATTTAATTATATTATCCCCTGGACTGTTTAGACGTTCTATAATGAATGGACTAAGGGGAAGGCAAGATTTACATTTTTCTTAAAAGCAGTTTTATAAACAGATCTCCTGATTTTAATGTAGCTTTATTTAAGCATCTGAACATCAATAAATCCAGAGTCCAGTTAACATTGTTCATGGTTTCAGCATATTTAGTATATATATATTTCATATCTTACATCTGATGAAGAGCGCCACACTGTGCCTTACTGCCCCAACGGGATCACCACAAGCCAGGTGATAAGCCAGGGCACTCGCTGGCAGGAATCACTCTGGAGCTGGATGTAGCTTCCCCCTTTGTACACATGGGAGGCCTCCAAACTTCTCATGGCCCAGCTTGCAGCACTGCACCTTGGAGCCGAGCTGTTGGTCTGATGCAGAATGTTACAACCAGGACCTGCAGGTCCAGGCACCTCCTCTCTTCCTTCTGATGGAGAAGCGAAGACTTTTGTGTCCTGAAGGCATCTTAACCACCTCACCTTAAGGACATGATAATCAGTAAGTGTTACACGTTATCTACCTCTGCCAGCCCAGAAGGTTGAGGGGATTTTTGTCAAATACTACCAAACAGGTCAAACTTGTTTCAGTAAAGGCTGTTTTGTTCCAGGAAGCCAGCAGAGCTCAGTCCACAGAGGATTCTCATTCTCCTCCTTAACACTGAGAGAATGAAAAGGGAAGAAACAGGAGGACAAGGTTTCTTTTCCAGCACCAAATTCAATCAGCATTAGCCTCCTATTTAGGTCAAGAGGTGTAACAGGAACTGACAGCTCTTAAAGTGAGGGGAACAACAGAGGAGAACAATCAAGCAGCTCTCTAGACTTCATCCAAAAAACACTGGCAGAGCAACGAACAACTTAACAACTTAATTGTGGGGGGAGGCAGGATGGGGGACAAGAGGTGCAGAGGAAATCCAAATTTCCTCTCCAACCCCATGAGAGCCCCTGACACACTGGCCAGTTGTACATTCCTGCTTGATATGCAACAAAATACCAGCAATTAAAAAGTAGCTTGGAACTAAAAGCCAGACCCTGAAGCAACTCGATGCTTCTGAGAGAGTAGATTAGAGAGTCCAACTGCTTTTTATCCAGATCTCCCACTTGCACTATAACCATCCATTTCAGAACAAGCTAAAGCTCTGGAATTGTGTCAGTTAGTGCCTCCAGGACATCAGCTGGAGAAGGATGCTGTGATCTACTCACCCGAACAAGTGACTTGAAACTGTTACAGTAGTGCAATCTTAAAGGAGCAGATAGTTTGGTTCCTTCTCCAGGGGCAGAGGAGAAGGTAGGGAGTGTGCAAAGGGGAAAGAAAATTAATTAAAAAAAATCTGCCTTCAAGCAGCTGTGAGATGTTTATCTCCCAAATCCTAATGCCAGCATCTGGATAAAATCAGCTGTCTGTGTCCTATCCCACCCCAATCTGGGGCTTCACTGACTGAATCTGAGTCAGAGGGGAGCAGTACCGGCTGTCACAGGGATGGAGGTTCAAGAGATTTCCTTGTCTCCTGATCTTTGCTTGCAGGACACTGGACTCCCTCGGTCACTGACACGTATAAGCCCTATTATGAGTAATGCAGCAATCCCCACATTCATTTTCTCCTCCATTCAAAGGTCATTTCTTCTCACCAGCACCATCTACCTCACCCCAATCCCTGTCCAGAAGAACAGCAACACCTTTATTTCCCCCTGGGCCCTGCTCAGAGGCCAATTAATCTGTCTTGATCCTTATCCTGATCCCTAGACTCCCCCATCCTGCATCTGAGGCAAGAAGCTGACTCATTCAGAGTCATGTTTGTCAAGGACTCCTTGGCCAGTTTGATAGTATTCAAGTGGAGAAAGGGGAGCATCTGGGTAAAAGGGGACTGAAATGGCCTTTTGCTTCCTTCTAGTTGATCAGAGGCTTTTCCCTTTTCTCTGGGGTTCAAGCTTGCTCTTTGTCTGCCCTCCACAGGCGTTCCTTGACTTCCAAGGGCAGGGTGTTGAAGAGGTCCTCCTCCACCACGAGCCCACTGCGTTTCAGCAGCGGGCACTCTCCCAGCTCCACGGGCAAGCACTCCAGGCGGTTCCCCCGCAGCTCGATCTGTGACAGGTTCGTCAGCTCTCCCACCCGCGAGGGCAGCGACTGCAGCACGTTGTTCCCCAGGTGCAAGGTTCTCAGCTTCCTGCACTGGAACAGCTCTGGTGGGAGACTCTCAATCTGAAAAAAAAGAAACCAGTCATAGGCAAAGTCACTGGCAGACATGGACACGCCTTCACAAGTGACCAACAAGCCAACACTAAGCTCCAAGGTTTACAGTCATTGTTTTCAATCATCTGCTTCTCCCTTGAGTGCGTTCCTGCTTTCTGAGCTTCCTGCTTTGGGTGCTTCCAGCACTATGATTGCATGGATTCCTCTTTCAGACACTGCACTAGTTACAAGAGATCACCAGTGATAGTGGCTAAAGCAGATATTGTCTCCAGGGCCAGGATTAGCAGACTAGAAACCTGCTCACAGCTGGCCTATACTCTCACATGCTTTCACCTGTATTGGCATCTTTCCATTCCAAATCCTTTATTCTGTCATTGGATCTTAGTTCTTTTGCTTTAAGAAGCCATTCTACAGTTGACATTACACTGAACAAAGACTGGATTTCATCAGGACTTCCAGTTGGGCTGTAAGGTCAGCAGAGGCTACATGGGTACAACCTCCTGGCCCTGAGAACTGGGAATCTTCTTCCATCATTTCTGTATGGCTGCAAAATGCTGTGAACACTTTCTAGGCTCCAAGTCACAGGGGCTTTTTACAGTGCCAAAATACAACAACCAAGCCACCAGCTGTTAGTTTTCCCAGCATCACCTTCAGGTAACCATGAATCACTAATTTAATAGGGTTTATTTCCAGCAAATCCTTGTAATAGTCCAGTCCTCCCAAAAAGTTTATTGCTATGGCTAAGGTTTAGCCAACACCAGGCTAGAAACTAAATGCAGCAACTCAGGATTCTCCCCTTAGTACTAAGTCTCAACTTGGAGGTTATCATTTGCCTTTAAAAGCAAATGTAACTTTTCTAAAACTCAAATTATGTTTCATATCATTTGTGGCTAAATTAGCCTGTAGTCCATTCTGAGCCAGGAATTGTCTAAGGAAAAGCCAAGATGAAACAAGACCAATTAGAGACAATTCAATGCAGTCATTGTTACTGGTACTGGAGTGTTTCGCAAACAGCAACATATCACAGACGCTTGAAAATAATAGAGTTATTTGAGGGACAAGTATTGATTTAGGAAGGAAGCAATGTGTTATAACAGCCTGCTTTCCAGAACGGGACAGCAGTGCCAGCCAACTCCAGAAGTCTCTATTTACTAGGACTGCTAAACTAGGAGAGGACATTTGAGATAATTCCTGGCCTTGGGAAGTGCCAGTGTACCAGTCCTTGTGTTTCTCGCTGTCACCATTTACTGGGAGTAACCAGAGCACCAGTAGTTTGTACAGGTTGGCTGTTCCATGGGGTCCTCACCAACTTTTGTTTCTGAACACACCAGAGCAAAGGCTCCTCCAGCCTTCCTGTTGCATGGGTTTTTTTCCAGAGAGAAATGGGTGGTGCCACACTGTGCTGCAGGAAAGGGAGCTGCCTCTAACTCCTCTCATCCGAGAAATGCTCCACTCCAAAACTGCAGAGGATACATTGCAGATTAACCCTTAGGAAGCTGTGCTAGGAAGGCTGCCAGAAGGCAAAGGGTGCAGAATTATCTGAGTTCTAAACAGCAACATACCACAAAGTTTACCAGAGCTTCAGCCACCCACACAAACAGATGCACAACCCTCCAGTGCCAGGAAACCCCAGTGAGCAGCTGTTCAGCTGGAATTGCTGAATGACTGCCTCTCATCTGCCCCTACTCTGCAGAAGCACAAGCTTTCAGTCACTAATCTCAAAATATGGCTGGAGTTTTAGGAACCCTGTCTAATACTGAAATGCATTAGCAATTCAATACTTGATTTGAGAGCACTTCTGTGAAAAGCCAAACCACACTCAAGCTGTTCTGTGTCTCTCACAAGCAATCTGGCAGTGTTCAGCCAGGAACAGATCTTGCCAATAGTAGGAAGGACCTCAATGTATGACAGTGAAAACTAGCACTGCTCCAGGACAATTCTGCTTGGTCCCAGAAGAAACCAGAAGCACCTAATTATGTCTGTCTGCAATTTGTACTTATGTTAGAGGCTCTTTCAACTTTAGGTAATAATAAACTCAAAGAGACAAAGAGTCTCCCAGGAATTTGCAGACAGAATGAATGAAAGCTTCAGCTTTGTTAAATGGTAAATGAAGTCTCCTTAGTAATAAAGTAATGGTAATTGAAGTCTCCTTAGTTTTAAACAAAGGAACAAAAAACGTGACATGGATATAGTTTGAGGAAATAAACACCCTCCAACACAAACCAAGAAACAGCTCATGGTAATCAGGCAGCAGAGCACACTTGGTCATCCTCTAACCCACCCTGCACTTAGACTGAAACAAAAGCACCCGTTTACAAGACCAAACTATGGAGTACTCTGCAATGTTTGGCTTTAGATAAACCCCTCGGAGAGATACAAAAGCAGTGCCAGTTGTACCCACAGACCATTGTAGCATGTTTAATCACACAGATAACAGAAGTGCCAGCACTATTTCCTCACACAGCAACTCAGCTCTCTGCTCACTTACCCTGTTGGCTGTCACAGCCAGATTCTGCAGGTTTTGAAGAAGTCCAACATCTGGTGGTATGAAAGTTAAGTTGTTGTGGCTGAGATCCAAGTACCGAAGTTTCCGGCAATAGAAGAGCTGGGTGGGGATCTTTTCTATCTTGTTACGGTTCAGGTAAAGGCGTTCTAAGTTGGTCAGGTTGCCTATCTGCATGGGGATGTAGGCAATGTGGTTGTACCACAGTTTAAGGCAAGTGAGACGATGTAAGTGCTGGAAGCTGATGATTTCCTCAATGGTCTTTAGGTTGTTGTCCTTCAGGTCTATTTCCTGCAGATTGTGGAGGCTAAAGATAGAGTGAGGAATGCGTTCCAAGTCACACCGGATCAGCTCAAGCTCTGTCAGGTTGACCATCTTCTTAAGGCTGTTAAGGACAATGAGCTTGGTGCCCTCATTGTTGATGGAAAGCTTCTGAAGATGCACACCAACATCTGTCACCACCTGTGGCAGCTTGGTGAGGTTACTCTTCATCCTCAACACCTTCAGCCTCTTCAGCTCCCTCAGTCCATCTATCACAATGTACCGGTTGTTTTCAGCACTCAAATTCCCTGTCAAGTGAAGCTCCTCTAGTGTCTTCAGGCTATAAATCCAAAGAGGAATCTCCTTAATGTCTGTGAACTTGATGTGGAGAGATTTCAAATTCTCCCTCAAGAAGGCAAGGGCTGGGGCCTCAATTTTGGCAGCTGTGTGGTAGAGCCACAGTTCCTTAAGGCTGGTGAGCTGAGCAATGCTGGGGGGAATGGTGACATCAGGGATAAGCTCTAGCTTCAAGACCTCCAACTCAATGAGGTCAAAGACTGTGTCAGGAATGCCACTCAACATGAACAGATGCAATTCCAGCTTATCCTGAGAGTTTTTGGTGATCCTCTGGCGTAGTTTCTCCAAAGTCCACTCATTGTTGAGGTTCAGCTGCCGCAGTTTGTTCTCACTCACCTCTGACAGAAAGACAGCAAAGCGCTTGGAGTAGAGGGGGTCATACTGATCAATCAGATGGAGCATAAAAGCAAAGTCATTTTTCACATCAGGAATGTCACTGTAACTGCTCTCCTCCCGGATGGACTCAAAGGAGTATTTCTTGAGTGACCTCCTCAACATCCACCACAGTGTGTACATGCAGATCAAACCATAGAAAATCACCAGACTGATGTAGAAAGAAGCCAAGATTTTGAAGAGAGTGGCCAAAGGATGAGCACAGCGGTACATCCTGTAGCCAGTCAAGCTCTCAATGTCCACTTTACAGTCTACATCAAACGTTATGTTGTTGACATAGTACACAGTATAGCAAATTATCAGAATGAATTTGATTACTTTGATTATGGTCTGTCTCATGTACAGGCGATAAACTATGTCTCCCTCTTCCACATGAGTACGGAACTTTTTCACTTTCTCAAAGAGTGCTTTGGCTTGCTCACCTTCCTTTTTGTCCAAGACACCAGTCTCAGACCTGTCCACAATCCCTTGCTCAATTCGAGACTTTGTTCTCTGCAGCATGGGAACAGTGGCTTCCACATCCTCACTGACCGTGGAGGACTTCTTGTCCATGGAGCCATTCATTTTTCCAAATGCTGGTTTGGTATCACTCTCTTCCACCACCGTCTCAGACAATGCTCTCGTTGTCCATGGAGAGTCAAAACACTTAAGCAAAATAGACACAAAATGCTCCAGCTTGGAGCTGGTCCTTGGGAACTTGAACCAGAAGTTGCTACAAGCCAGAAAGATGAGGGTATGTAGCAGCACTAGGTAAGGAAAATACTTGGCAAACCAGTGCAGACGGTTCTCGTAACACACCGCATCCACATAGTTGTACTGGTGCCGGTCCAGATCGTATCGGATCCCTGTGGGCCCCGAATCAGCGGAGGGAACAAGACTAGTGTTGTAGTAGGTACGCTCCGGGGCTGCCACTGTCCATCCCCTGGCAGAGTCATTGCAAGAGTCTTTGGTAACCCATTTACAGGGCAAACAAATCATTTTGTCCTGGGTGACCTGGAGCGTCCCCCCGAACACGGCAATCATCAGCATCACTATGGAAATGTAGTCGGTGAAGACGTCCCACCACGGCTTCAGGATGCGATAGGCTGGCTGAGTGTCAGCGAAGTAGCGCAGCTCGGTGACTGGAATCATGATTCACCTGGAAGCAAACCAGAAACAGCTTAAAGGGTTTTGTTCTGCTCTTCAAGAGGGCATGAGAAAACACATGTTAAGTGCTGGCGTAGCAAAAGTGGGATTAGCCAAGACACAATTTCAAGTAACTGTGAGACAAGTGAATGAGGCTCCCTGTGAGTCATTTGCTACAGCCCAGGCAGTGAAGTTTGTTCAGCCTTCCCTGACAGACAAGTTGTCACAAAACCTCAGAACTGTTACTTATTGTTAGCAGTCCGTGGGGTAAGACACACTTAAAACTCACAGGACAGACTTAACTCCCTTGACCAGACATATTTGGAAATTTACTGTTTTATCAAGGGATTTTATTTCAGGGATGAAGAAATTTGCCAGCACTGTTCGGAGTGATAAAACCTACACACAGAGTATATTCATCATTGGTTTCTTACTGCTTCTACATAAAATTCCACATATGGCTCATTCTCAGATTGAAGGGACAAGGAAAAAGATCTACATACAATACAGTTATGTTTCCTATAACCACTTCATTGATGCAACTCATTATGACATTCATAAAGCAAGCCGGAAAATAGCAACAAACATTGCTCAATATCATGACTTTTCCAAGTAAGTAATTTTGGCTTCCTTCCTTTGTGTTAATTCTCCAAGGAAAGATTAGCTTCTTGCCTTCTGATATATTCAGTACTAAAATGCTGCAGCAGCTGGGTTTTTGCCTTACTTATTCCAGAAAGAGAAAGGGAAAAACATACTTCGAAGAATTTGCTTCTCTGACCAACCACTCCCATCTAGAGTTCATCTCAGCTGGGATTTAAGTGTCACAAAGGAAAGCAAAAGGTTCTGGGAAGCACAGGCCTGATGGCAGTGCTTGTTCTGTCCTTCAGATTTGCAGATGAAGCTTCGAGCATGCTCTTCTACAAGCCATAGAAAGCCCCAAAGCCTGACTGATCCATGAATGATGGAGCTCACAAGATTCCCCTATTTGACAGGTAACACAGAAGAACATGGAGTCACTGTAACTCATTCTAATGATGGTGAAAATGCAGTAATATCACAGCATCCTTCTAGCAAAGTTCAGGAACAAGCAAGCACTAACTTTTCAGTCATTTTCAAACTCACACAATTCAAGCATAAAGGAGAAAACAAAAGTTCAATCTGTCACCCCAAGCCATAACATTTCATTTATATGGACAACAACTCCTGGGGGGCTGAAAGCTCAACATCACTGGCTGGGACAAAGCCTTCTGTGACAGTGTGGGGTGCCCACACCACCTGCTTTGGTAGAACTCAAGTTTTTATTTAAAATTAACTTCCATCATTGAACTGCAAAGAAAGACATTCCTAACACAAACTCAAAAAGCACCACATTCCCTAGAGACATTAAATACAGAACTCTATTCTTTGATTTGCTGTTTACAACAAATAGTCCAATGACAGCTTTGGCTCAGTGCTACTTGGGAAGGTTTCAAGCAACTACAGGTGGTAGATTGATAGATGAAAACCACTCCTGAAGTAATGTTTTTCCTTCTGCCCATCCAGGTCCAACTCTACATTAGCACATCATAAAAGACAGACTGGGGTAGGGGTTTTTTTGAGTGGGGGATTTTCTGAGAAAAAGTGGCACTAACTGTTCTGGAAATTCAGTAAAACAAGTAGCAGCACATCTATTAATGATCAACCAGTAAAGTCAAACAAGGGATGAAAACAGCCATCTAGTGCACTGTCAGAGGAAAAAGTGTCCTGTAGGACTGCAGAGCCCCTGAGAAGTGGCTGACACAGCTCTGCAGAAGGAACTGCACTGAACAGGGCAGGAGAATTCAGCATCCACAGGGGAGGGAGCAGGCAAAGCTGAACTTCTTCTGGACAGCACCTGAGCAGCCAGAGAAGAGTGACAAGGAGTTCAAAGCCTCCCTCCCAGCCCTGTGACTACCTTGCTGCAAGCCCTAGGCAAGGCATTTCAGCTTCCTCCTCAGAATTCACCTGCCTCAGGGAGAAGAGTGCCCATGTGTGAGATACATTTAGGAAAAGCTCTGTGCCTATTAGAGAAATAATAATTTCAGGATAAAGCAGGGTACAGAAGCTCTCTCTACACACCAGAACACCTGAAATGAATCCAGAAGTTAAACAGCTATTCATGGAAGAACTTGCTCCTTTCTACTCCATATCAAGGGGAAAAAATATGTTTATCTCTTTCCTCTTGCCTCGATAGTACATCTCCTCAAGGATCCGTCCTGGCTCCTCCTTCATCCCTCTATGTAGAGAAGCTTGTAGGAAATATCAGACCCTTCATAGCAGGATTGTGAACTGGGATGATCTCTTTTCAGGAATTCAGGACATTTGCAAACATGAGTTGTAGTGCTGGGTTTACTCATTTTGCTCAATCCAGAAAATTCCTGATTCTTTCTCACAAGAAATGAGCCGTCTACTCACTTTGATTTCTAGCTCAGGATATGTAGGAAGGAAACAAAAAAAAAATTAGCACAGCTGGCTCCCTAATTCTGCTTACCAGTTACATGGGGTAGGAAATCCCCTGTTACACTGTGCACTTACAAGAAAGCTAAAAAAAATATGAGCATCCCTCTAGAACCTATTACAGTTCAGTGTCAGCAATTAACAGGGTGGAGCAGGAAATCTCCTGCCTCCCAGGAACAATGACAGGGGCACTAGAGGAAGAAAAGAACATTGACAGCAAATTCCCACTTCTGGCAGTAGTGGAGACCCCATTCAAGTCCCAAAGAGGAACAATAAAACTAGGGGCCACCTTTGCAGGAGCTGGAATTTGCTGTGTCTTATCTAATCTTATTCCCAGCATCTGCAGTAAAAGGGAAAAGTATCCAGCAGAAACTTGAAAAAGTAGATGGGGAAAGTCACATCCCTCCTCACTCAGATTCCCTGTGCACACAATCCAATTCTAATTCCCAATTGTTCTATATCAGATGTATCTTGTCATGAAATGTCATCTTTATCTTGTGAACTCCATCTTGTAATCATTTTTTGAACACGATTATTGTTGCAACATTCTCCAGGCTGGATTAGAGCAGTTTTGTTGCTGGAGTGGATGACAACAGCAGACTCAAAGTCAAAAATCTCAGAGGTCATCTCTGCTCACTTTATTCTCCCATGCACAGAAGGATTCTTCCCACAAGGACTGGGATTTCCATCACTCTACAGGAAGAAAACACGCAGGTCGCTGGAACACCAACTCTCCCAACATGGGCAGTAGGACAGAGGGATTTACATGGAGGGTATTATTCTGGCATAGGACTGGGAACAATCCTTGCATGAAGAGAACTGGTCAGAAATAAAGTTACCTCCCTTGTGACCAACAGCAGACCAAGATCCCAGGACCAGCACATGGGAGATTTCAAGCTTCTGCTCTTTTTAAGAGTTGGATTCCAGGACGCTTTTTCAGCAGCAAAATATTCACTTTTTGAAGAAAAGTGAAGAAGCTTTATTTGCCAAGTCACTTCTATCACACAGCCTCACCAAGGGCTGAGCACACAACACCTGAACTGCGTGACTGAGTTTATGGACAGGAACAGCCATGGAAAAGGAATTTCAGTGTCAGAGCAGAGTTGGTGAAGGGATCCAAGCTCCTTTGTACATACCTCAAATTGCAGAACCTTTCAGTTTGAGCTCAGGAACAGGCAAAGTATTTGCAGTGTAGTTATCTCTGCCACAGGGGAGACACCAATACTGAGATCTTGAAAGAGTGCTTAAGTTTAAGGACAAGTTGACTTCACTAAACTTGCATAAGCTGATCAAAACTTCTGTCTAAAGTCCTGTCAACTTATCAGACACATAAGAAAGTAAGTTTTCCAAGGGTATAATTAAACAGACAGGCTTTAGGAGGGGGTGAAAGGGGGGGAAAATCTTACAATTAACTGTCTCAAAGATGTTTCAAGTTTTGCATTCCACAGACCTCTCCTTGCTACCACACAGTCCCTGAGCAGTCCCTCATCCCCTGCCCCCTCAGAAATGACTTGACACTGGAGGGTTTCGGCTACATCAGCTTTTCTATGCCCAGTATAGAACCACCTCAGGACAATTTAGAGCAGCAACATCTGAGATTGTTCAGTAAAGGATCTGCATGCTAAAGCCCCATTGTCATATGACAGGATCAACCCAGCCTAGATAAATATGCTCCTGAAATATTTACACATTCCATGTTTGCCTACTACATACTTCTTCAGGGTGTGCAAATTCACCTGGATCCAGATTTGCATCCCACCAGGGACCATCCCTGCCTCAGCCTGCTGGGCACAAAGCTACAGCCTCCCCACTAATGCTGAACAGGCTGTTCCAAGTGAAGGAACAGCAGTTCCAGACTTATATAATCACCCTGTCAAACCTACCCAGCCTTCAGCCAACCATAAGCATCAAGTACTAATCCTATGTTTTACCAAACACACCTGGAGGAGAAAGAATCACTCATGTTGGAATAACAGGAACATTCTGAACAAACCACACCTACACAGTAAAACCATTCAGAAACAAGATTAAACGTATCTAGCTGACAGACATCACAAAAGCAGCAAGTACCTTCTTAAATGCGGACAGAGCTGGGAGCACGAATGCTTCCCACAAACCACAGGTATTAACAGAGCAACTAGTCTCTGATTTGGACAATTCCTTTATCCAAAACCATTTAATTTCAGAAACTGAAGATCAAACCATTGTCAACAGACACCTAGCTGAACAGTGCTTCAAATTCCTGCCTGCAGCTGCTGGCCAGCACATCCAGCTCAGGACAGAGTGAATAGAAAACAACATCACTGTTCTGTTTCACTGGTCAGTTTGTCAGCTTGACTCATCACTGCTGAATACTTTATCCAGCCTCCTCTTTCCTGTTGGCCATTCTGTTATTAACAAAGCTAGTGGCCAAAAAGCATTTATATGCATAACCTCAGGACACACACAAGAATGCACAAACCTCCCTGATTTGAAGAAAATCCTCACCTTTAGTCACATGCAGCTTTCAAATGAATCAGTCTGACAGAACAGTTCTGGGTAAGTAGACACAGATGAATTTTACATTGAATCTTGCATCCCCTTTAGTTTCATCTACACATATTTTTAATTACCTGTTGATTTAATTTTAAGATTGTGGACTGCAAACCACAAGTCAAACCCTGCTGACAGAATTTCTTACCTCTCAGAAGCCCAGAGAAAGAGGGAGTTGATCAGGTGCTGACAGCATCAGAGGTGGATAAAGGAAATAAAAGCCAATAAAAACCTTGATGCTTTCAAAACTACAGCCCTGATTATTAACAAGCTACAACACGTTACAGTAAGTTTTCAACAGAGCAGAGCTTCCCTCCTCAGCAAGCTGCCACCTGAAATCCTAAAGAAGGGCATGACACAGAGCTCTTTGTTCAAAAATCAGGAAATGCAAGAGCTTACTGGGCAGAAATGGGACTGGGAATTTATATTTCTCCTCCCCCATGTTCATTAGGTCCAGAATTAAGAGGGGGGGGGAAAAAAAGGGAGGCTGAAAACAGAGCTGCTTTCAGGCACCCCTCAGAAAACCTTCCAAGCTCAAGGACATACACGTGATCAATTGGAAAAGCCCAAGACATGAGATGGAACAACTCAAGTTGTTTTGTCCTTGCTTGCTTAGAACAAAACTGCACTGAAGCCAGATGCCAAAGCCCTAAATAAGCATTATCCCTGTATCAGGCCCCTTCTGCTTTACAAAGATAAACCCCTCCTGTGGGACATCTTCTGAGGCAGAGAAGTGAACATGATCACTAGATGATCTTTAAGGTCCTTTCCAACCCAAACCACTCCATGACCCTGTGTCAAGTTAAAAGGGTCATTTATCATTTAGACAAGGAGAGTGGTGGAACAGCAGCTTCCAGAATTTACACTCCTCTCCCAGTGGAACAGGCAGTGAACCCAACACTGAGCAGGGTAAGGTGGTTTTCACAACATTCAGCCCCACCCAAGCCACAAGACACAGCAGGGTGAAGTGAATCCACTGCACCACATTGTCTTTACTGAACTCTATTAAAAAGAAGAATCCACCTAAAACAGGGGTAGTATTTTATCATCTTTACAGCTACCCATTAGTTGACTCTTTCTGTCAAATACAAGACTGTCAATCTTGTGTCTAGTGCAACACTCCTGTTTACCATCACACAACCACACATGTCCTGGCAAGTACAGGGAAGAACAGCTGCACAGCAGAACAATCCATGCTACACGTGGCTTGGCCTGCCACATTTTCTGCCTCCTGACAGCATTTTGGCCCAGCTGCACAGAACTGAGCACAGCCTGCAGTAACCAGCATCACTGACACTTGGGGCAGGGACTGTGTGCTGGTAAATTTAAGTGCCATCAGATGACTTGCAACAGTGATGTAGACCAGAGCAAAATGGCTGTGTCAGCTTATAAATTATGAATGTACATGGCCACAGGCTGCCTATCCAAAATTAATTTTCTCTTTGCCATAACAAAAATGCTTCAAGGACAGGGCATTGAAGCTGTCTTGGGAAAGACTGGCTTCTTCCAACAGGACACAATGAAGCAGTCCCTTGTGCTGCCTAATACAAGTGATTGAATCAGTTCTGTTAGTAACTACTCGAGAAAAGCAGAACAGCTCCAAGCACCTCACCAGAAGCAGGAGAGGGCTCTTCAGCACTTAACTCCAGCACCAAGAGCTGGAGGAACCAGCTGTTCTCAGTTCTCTGTGGGAAGAGTAGACAGAGCAGAACTTTGGCATAGCTAACAACAGATAAGAAATCAACACTAAATTCAAAGTGTGTAAAAGCAAGGATAACTCAATTCATTGTTGACAGACTGCCACAACATGCACAAATCCATGGGTGTTACCACAGCTATTTTCAAGCTCCAAGAGATGAGCCAGCCAGCATGAAAGACAACACAGACAAGAGCAATGCAAGACTATTGAGACAAACTATCAGCACACTAATATTTTGCCCCAGTCTAAGCAAAGAGGAGCAAGTACCTCTTCATATATTCTCTACAGGGCTTGCCCTCAGGACCACCAGCTCCAAAACTGTGACTGTGACTTCCAGCTCAGAACATTTTCTGACTGTGTTAGTTAATAAAGAACAGACACCTCACCCTGCACCATCAAGGCCCAGTAAAACCACAGCTCTAAAGGAGAACCTGGAGACTAGTCCAGCACACATCTTTACTGTGCACAGAAGCAGGCTGAAGCTACAGAGCAGCAGTCACCAGAGGAGCCTTGTGAATTGCCAAGGTAATTTTATAGCAGATGTTAACAGTGATTGGTACACAAGGTGAGGGCACCACTGTTACTTCAGCAAGGGGGTCAGGACTGAACAGCTTTTAGTTTCAAAAGCAGTTTCAGAGCAGCAGGAAGGGCAGATATAACCCAGCTATAGGAACTGAATTTCTAGTTGCAATACAAGACACACACACCACATCAGCTGTTTAAGAAAAAAGCTGCTTGGAAGCATTCAAGATACACTCTCCAAAGCATGCAGACTGCTGAATGCCTGCTCACTATTAGTGTGCATATCCTAAACTGAGGCTGGGTTTGAAAATACTTGTAAAAACGCATAAAGGGAGACTCACCACATTGCAGCTGAAGACTCTGAGTTTTAACCATTACCCAGAAAATAGCTGTACACACCCCTCCTCACTTTAATGAGCTCCACACAGAAATCCCAATAAACCCTTCTCCAGCACACTCACCAAATAGTGTCCCTTTCTTTTCAGAGATAACAGTTAAGTTCAATTAAACACAAAAAGGCTTACTTCTGAAGTACTCTACTGAACAAAAACCTTTTTCAGTATGTGGAAGAAGCACAGGAAGGCACCTAAAACGCCTGCTCTAATCACACAGCAATAATTTGATACATGTGACCTCCACTGCTTATTTAAATTTTTTTAAAAAATAGCATCAGGGACCCACAGACCATCTCTCTGACTGCCTGCAGCAGTTACTAGAATGTAACCAGCTTCAGAAAGTCACCACTGGAAGGCTTCAGGCACTCACATCTCAAGCCTAGCAACATTAGCTTTTAAAACGTGGCTTCTGGCATGCTTTAAGGAAATATTCATGCATGTTGTCTTTGACCTAAAAGAATTAGGAGTTTTCAAATACCATGACAAGGGGGAAAAAAAAAAAAGTGAGTGAACTGCCAGAACACCAGACAAGCCTTAGGGGTTTCTTCTGTTCTGGAATTAACCCATGGCACATCCCTGCTCAGAACATGGCCAAGCTGGACAGAATTTCCCCTCCTGAAGATGGGCACAAATTCTGCAGTGCCTTTAATCACTGTCCCAGTGCAGAACCAAGGAAGCTGGGAGATTCCTGCAACTAGTTTCTGCCATTGCCTAACTGACACCCACACAGGTGCCTGGTGAGTGCACTGGGAAAAGCTGCCTGGAGACGCCTACACAGGAGGACAAACATCACCCCATGGGAAATGGAAGAGCACCCACCAAACCCAACAGCTCTTCCTATTTCTCAGCTGCATTCCTTTCAGGCAGCACTCACCAAAACATTTTCTGGGCAACCTCTGTATTTACTGTTAAGTGCAGTGAGAAGTCAGGGTTTACATGGCCAGGAGTTAGTTTAATAGGTGATTATATACAGTTATATTCTACTTTGGACAAGGCTCAGTTCCTTTGTCATCTCCAAGCCGGCTAAGGGCTCCCAGAATTTAATTAACACTACCACAGTTAAATACCACCTTTCCTCCATTTCAATTATCTCAGGCACTGTGCTTTGCATCTATGGCTAAGCAGGACCCTGGTAATTTTTTTTGGTTTTGGCTCGACCACTCGGAGCTGGCGCAGAGCCCTCACCTTGCAGCAGGGTTCTGCTATCTGCACGTCAGTTCTCTGTGCTGGAAGTGGCTGAGATTCCTATGTGCTGGATCCCGAGCGAGTGCTGAAGCGCTGCACTCCCCACAAGCCATGGGAACAGTTTCCCTGAAATGAAACACAGATTATCAGAAAAAAAAGAAAAAAAAAAAAAAAAAAAAAAAAAAAAAGAGGGGATCGAGTTCACAGAGGGACATGTAAAAGCTCAGCAAACAGTATCGAAGAAGCAACAAACAAGTCAGAGGGTCACTGGGAGCCAGAAAGAGACATGCTGATACCTAGAAACATGGCAAGAACACTAGGAGCCAAGTAAAACTCTTAGCAGGAAGGAATTTCCAGCATCTGTTCTTCTAACAGAAGTTACCAAAAAGCAGGTGTTGCAGACCCAGCCAAAAGAGATGCTGAATACTAGTATCACAACTAAGCCTACACAAGTAGAGACAGAATAACAAATCATTGTCAGATAGGGAAAGTGATGACTTTACTGTCTATTTTCTAGTCTGAAAAGCCTGATCCACTTTAAATGTTGCTATCAGGAGTATCAAAAAGCATAGATCACACTCCTAACCACTCCTGATTCAAGCAACTTTCCTTCCCTCACAACAGGGATCTTCTTGAAGCGGAAGCAGTTTAGCACCATCAACAAAAATCACAACAGGGCTGGGGTTTTTTTCCTTGCTTCCTGCATGTCAGCACGGGGCATGGGAAAACAAGCAAGGGAGCAGATCCTTACAGGGATCTTTCAAGCATGCAGCCTCCCAGCCATGTAGGAGAGGACTGCAGAACATCGGAGAGCATTCTGTCAACAACAGGGAGAAATGAAAAAGAGCAGACATCAGTGGGAGACAGTCCAACCCCATAATGCTGAAGATGTCCGAGGGTTCATTCCTCTTGATCCCAAAGTTACCATTCGAGCTGACAGATTTTGAAGCAACACCCTGGAAACCAAAGCTACTGCATTTCAGCCGTACCACAGTGCGGCAAAGGCAGCACTCGGAGGAAAGGAGACTCTGACCTTCTCCCCGCTCCAGGCAATGGGCACCCGCCTCAACCCAGCACACCTCGGCACCAGCCCCCGCCACTCTACCGCGGCTTTCCGGACACAGAGAGAAACATCCTCTGGGAGATATAAATAAATCCCACCGCGCTTCCGTCCGCAGGTAACAAACAGCGGCGTCCCCCCCTAGCCGGGGGAACACTGCGCACACCCCGGCCCTACCTCGCCCCACAGACGGGGCAAGGACCCCCCCTGCTCCGGGCGGTGTGAGAGCAGGGACGACGGGACACGGAGGAACCGAATCGCTGCCGAATTACTCAGCAAATCCTTCCTGCTCGCCTCAGCCGAGCCCCCCCGACCCGGCGTCCCACTCCATCCCCTCCGGGACACCGCCCCACAGAGGGACACGTCCCCACAGCCCGCCCGTGGCGTGAGGGGAGCACGGCACACCCACCTGCCCGCCGCGGCCGTGAGCAAAACCCGCCGCACCCACCTGTCCACGACGCCCACCCTCCCTCACGCCGCTCCGGCGCCTTTTGTCCGCCCTGCCCTCAGCGGCCCCACCCCGGATCTGACCTCACCTGGCCGGCGCTGCCACCATCGCCCCGTCCCTCCGCCATCTTAGGGGCGGGCACGGCGACACGGCCGCGGCGCCATCTTTGTGCAGGGCGCGCTCCATAGGGGGGTGGGCGGGAACAGGAGAGGGGAGTGAGGGCGGCGCCGCCATCTTGGAGCCGGGCAGCGCTCCAAATGGCGCCAGACTTAAAGGAGCCCCCGCAGCTCCAGCCGGAGCTGAGAGGATTCAGCTGCTGTGAATTTTGTGGCGCCTGAAAAAAGTGATTCACTGGTAATTATCTTTACTTGTCTGACGCAATGGAGGTCACTGTGTAGCATAATTTCTTTTTAAATTCATTAAGGATGGTTCAAAGGCATTCGTTGTAATTTTATTAGCGTACAGCAGTCGTTTCTGAGTGGTTAAGTGCAGCCCATTTTAACTTGTATACACCAGTGATGTCTGTAACAATAAAATAAGTGTAACTGTGGCTTTCTAGGAATATTATAAGTCTTGGCAACTTCCTGTAGCCACAGACACCGGATGCATACCACAGGAGCTGGGATCTCAGTGCCAGGACATAGCGCAGTAGACCCTTATCAGCCCAGTGCAATTGTTTGGGGTGCTTTTTTACATTAAATATGAATTGTTCATGTCTAGATGCATTTGTTAAATTAAAACTAACTGAAGAAAAAGAAGGTCGAAACTTTCCTTGAGTTTTACAATAAAAAGTACAAGGTCAGATGTGTCCTTTACATCACTGACCTCATACAGAAATTTCTGCTGAATTTCAAGAGGGCATTAAGGTGAAGTTTCATGATACTGTTGGACCAATATAAAATCTAAATCCTGACAGAGAAGGTAGGGGCTTGTGTCCATCCCTTTTTCTCCCTGCTCCTCCCTGCCCACATCTCTTTGTCCTTGCAGGACCTTTTGCCCTCACATCCACCCTGAGCCAGTTCAACTCATGGACCTGACAGAAAATTGGCCACTCTTCTGGCAAATTGGCTTTTTGCTAATATATCTAATCAAACGAGCTCAGTTCAGGGGCAAACAACAACCAGGGAAGGCACAAAGCTGGTGGAGGACAGGGCAAAGAAAGCACCGGAAAAAATGCCACTGAGCCATTGGATGGCTCTTGGATGTGACAGGAACATTCTTACAGAACCAAGTTTTCCTTCCATCTGTTTGTTTCGGTGTTTGAGTTAAACAGAAATTGAGAAAACAGAGTTTTCCTTCCCCTCTAGACATTCCCTCCTGCTTAATCACCTCAGGGATGCCTGTGGGATGTCGGGTTGGGATTGGCAACCTTTGGCACAGCGGATGCAGCCGCTTCCTTTCCCCGTGGCTCACTTTTTCCTGCTGTGAAAGACAGAAATTATTCAGGAGACTTGCATGACCTGACTCATCGGTGCAGGTCAAGCCTTCTCACAAAAGGAAGAAGGAGGAGAGGACAGTTTTCTCCCAACACCTCACTGTCAGCTCTCAAACACTGATGGAGAGTTCAGCTCCTGCATCCTCGCAGATGAACTCACCACCACCCACAGCCCAGGGGTCGGGCAGGGCTGCAGGATCTGCTCTAGATTGTCACGGCAAGAGGACCTTACACTTATCCCTTCCCTTCTCTAATAGTATTAAGTCTGCAGGATGAAATTTTTGACAGGATTTTGACTTAAAAATTCATTTTTCAAAATAACGGAAGGCTTCACTCGGAATTTCCCTGCCATTGCCATGCTGAAGTATTTACAACTGTGAAAAACAAAGTTTACTCTTTAGAATTTTTAAAAGTTTAGTAAGGGATAAAAGGGACAATATCCAGCGCTGGGGTGGTTTTGGCAATCGGCCAAAGAACACACCTTTAACTTAAAACAATGTTCTCTATATACTGTTACATTACTGGGGGTGCATACATATTCATGAGCTTATCTATTATTCAAACATTCTTGTGAGTTTTTGATGTTCCAAATGAGCCTTTTGTTTGGTTATAACTTCTGACTTGTCTGCATGACATCCTGTAGATTAGGGCAATATATTTTGTTTCTTCTTGTGGCTCCATCCTGTTGTTTCACACTCCCTGATACGAGGGGTTAATAAATTCTTCTCTGGTGCTCTGGTTTTTGTCACTGTTGTCTCATCACTTGGAGAGACCAGTCCACAGATGTGAGACACAACGTAATTGTTTTACACCATTTTCTGAGTTAGTTACATCAAAGCATTTTAATATTGCATAATCTCTATTTTCATATTTCACTAAGGTCTATAATATCTATTTATTACACTATCATTTATATAGGCNTATTTATTACATTATCATTTATATAGGCTAGACGATGCATATGGAAACTGATAGATTATATTACACTAACAAGCAGCAAAAAGGAATTATAAATTGTACCATATCAAACTACTTGTGACCAATAACAACAAGCAAAAGCTGATACATTATTGCGAAAGTCAGTATTATATTGCCATTTATAACACAACCAAACCACAACAGAATGTGCCGCTAGGGTTACGCCAGCATGAGCTCCCACCAGAAGAACAAGCTGGGATATTTCCCTAGGCAGCCAAACGCCTCGAGCCTTTTCCCGGTGCGCTTTCCCCCCCCAGGTTTGCAGCTCCGACCCTGCCTTCCTGCGGCCCCCGCGGCTCCTCCCAGGAAGTCCCGGCCGCAGACGAAGCCGCCCGGGCTGAGGAGCCGGCGGGATGTGCGGCCGGGCAGCCTGCGCCGCTCTGCCAGGCTTTGCAGCGTAAAGCGGCGCGGCGCAGCTCCGTGTAAGTTGGTTTTGTCCCCGCTGTCCCTCTGGCAGCTGCTTGGTCCCCAGGGTCAGCTCCTGCTGGCGCTGCTGCTGCTCTCGCCCTGCAGCCGCCCTGGTCCTGCGCTCCTCCCGGGGCACATCCAGGGACAGCCGTGTCCCCAAAGCCTCCCGGGTGCACCCCCGAGCTGCCAAAGGGGGGACTGAGCAGCACCGGGATGGAGGAGAGGGCTGCGACCCGCGGGCTGGAGGTGGTGAGTGGCCAGTCCCCGAGGTGACCTTCCGGCTGTCACCTCCAAAATCCTCTGCTCAGTCCAGTGCCCCCTTCCCAAGTGAGCGGTGTCCCGCCCGGCTGCTCCCTGCTGCTGCCCCCAGCCCTGTGCTCAGCTCTCACACAGCTCTGTAGTTTCCTGCAATCCGATAAAGCCTTTTTTTACTGCCACGCTTTGGTTTTGTCCCCTGCAGGGCAGGTGTCCTCATTCCAGGGCTCTTTCGCTTTGCACCCCAAAGCAGTGTCTCACATCTCAGTGTCATGCGAGCACAAGGTGGAGATTTCATACTCATGAGCAATATGATGCTCTGGCTTCCCATTTTTGCATAAATTGTGCTGGTTTTTTCCCACTTGGCAAACAGATTGTGAAACCCCACTGGTCTCGGCTGGCAGCTGCTTTGCACTTTTTTTAGAAATAACAAAAAATGCAGACACTGGGGATTTGCATCCTGCATGTAAGGATGGAAAGTGCCCTTAGGAGTACTGGGAGCTTACCTGTGAGCTGGTCAGCTTCAAACCTGTTTTAATTAATTTTTTGGCAGATGGGTAAATTAATTAATGGCTGGACATAATAAAGGTGCATGCATCCTCCAGCCTCATTGCTTTCATCTCAAGTACCTAATGAAACATTCACTTATTTTAATTAAAATACTGCACGTTCAAGTAATGCTGTAGAATAGTTGAAGGAACCTGAGGTGAAGGAACAGGCTGCATTTTAGACACAGAAATTAATTTGTGTGGGGCCTTGAAGGAAAGCTAATTACCAAAATCGCTTTAGAGATAGAAGGTGACATCCTGTACATTGGAATAAAACTTGTGACTAAACCAGAACTGCAGCAGCTGAGAGGCCAGAGATTCTCTGTATGGGCCAGGAAGGTGAAGGTGCTGCAAGGGAGGAAGGGCAGAGGCAAGAGTTACCTGGGCTCAGTGACACTGGCTGGGGAGCTGATGCTGAGTACCAAATTCCCAGGGGATGCCCTCTTGATGGTGTCCATACCACTCCCATTGGTGCAGAGGAAGGTGGGGGAAGCCTGGATTGGGAGAGAGGAGGCAGAAGTCAGGGTTGCCCGTGTGATCCTGATTCTGTGTGTCATCGGCACAAAGTACAGCCCCAGCACTGTTGGACATTGCAATGATGACACACAGAGCAGCTCATTTTGCCTTTTCCTCTCTGTGGCAGAACAACCTCTGCTTTGTGTGTGGGCCTGCCCCATCCCAGGTACATGTTTGCTTTAACCCTGTGGAGCAACTGTCTCAGCCCTGTTCTTTGTCTCCGGGGAATTGCAGGCCTGTGCCTGTAGGAGTGAGAGAGCAGGAGCCGTGGCATGCTCAGGAGGGCGGGACCGTCTCTGCTTCACTTCTTGCTGGAGAGGAACAGCGGTGCTGGACACAGCTCGTGCTCCAGAGAGGTATGGAAAGCCCAGTGGGACTGCTCCTGGCTGGCTGCCTGCCCAGGGCAGCTCCCCTTGGCAGCAAGAGCAGACAGAGCACTTCAGGAAAAGCCACTTTGGTGCAGCTTCCTCTGTACCTGCTTACTTCCAGGGAGTGTGTTTAAAGGATCCTCATAAGTAAGGGGATATCCTTCATAGAGGAGAAGGTTCCTTGTTTGTGGAGCTGCTTCATCTGATGGTCTCTACTAGAGCCTCTTGGCTTGCAAAGTACTTGGAAAATATCAGCATCCCACTCAGAGATCCCAACATGCAGAGCAAGGCAGTCACATACCGCAGTCAGTGGTGGAAGATCACGGATGCCACGTCTTCTGCATTGGCACTCAGCTCTCCTGTGTGGCTGCCAGGCAAACTGCACCTTCTGTCTGGGGACTTGAACAGGCTGAAACAGATTTGATGCCTGCAAGGTCCTGAGCCTGTGTTACTCTCTGTGGCAGCATCACACAGGCTGGGGATAGGATGGGATGGAAGGGACATCAGAAAAACAAGTATTTGTTATTTCTGTTCCTGAAGCAGAGAGGGAGAGGGAGAGGGAGAGGAGCTGCCCTGGAGCCAGTGACTTTTGCTTGTCATTGGCTGCCTGCCTGGCACCAGAGTGGAGCAGAGTCCACCTGGTGCCCTCTGAAACACAGGGCTCCTCGGCAGGGTGTTTGCAAAGATCTCCGGTAAGGGCTGAAGCTGTATAAAAATCTAAGGACCTCAGCACAAAATATCCTTGGAGCACTACCCAGATTCTGGTGCAGTGCTGTGGGAACAGCAGAGGGGAACAGGTAAGTCCTGCTGCAGCTGAGTGTTGGGAGGAGGCCGTGCTGTCCTGGCATAGCAGAGCACAGACCCCTGCACATCCCAGCTCTGCATCTCACCTCAGCTGCTTTCACATGCCTTCTTTGTTCCAGTTCAAAAGTATTTTATTTGCTGTGGTGACAATGGTTTTCTTGACTCATTGCTTCAGGGCTGCCCTCCTCGTGCCCCCACACTGGCTCTTTCTGGGGCACTGAGCATCATTTGTCTCCAGTTTCCAGCCCCTTCCCTGTCTGGGTACCTTTTCCCTGCACTTCTGAGTTATTAAATTCTGTCTCTGCTGCTTTTCATCATCCTTGTGATGAATGCCCCATAAAGCACATCTAACTTTCTCCCACTGTGCTTATCCAACTGGAAGGAGGGTTTTGCTTTCAGTGTTTCCTGCTGTCTTTCTTTCCACTCCCCTGAGCCATGACGTACATGGAAATTACAAACCAGTCACGGCATGGTACCTCAGTGTCTCTGTACATCACACTGAGCTCTGTGCTGTGCTCTCTCTTGCCTGTACCTACTTACTGCTTGGGTTTGACATGAACTTTAAATAGAAAACTCTGCACTTTATAGATCTAGGGCAAGTCCCCTCACGAAGCACTTCATCAGGACAGAAGAGTATCTACTTCTGCTATTTCATAGAGCAGCAGATAAATAGTTTGGAATAAAGTAGTTTGTTGTTCTGGGAAAAGAGGATATTTCATGGCTTGTAGAGTAAGGAGGTCCTTCCAATGAAGATGGAGAGGTTATGGAAGGTAAAAGCCTGGGTCTGGCATCCTTGGCCTGGCTGTAACACCCTGGTTGAGTTTGACCCCATGACTAATCCCAACAGGTAATGAGGTTTAAGGCATTGCCACTTCCCCAGTGAGTGTACAAAAGCTTTTCCTGTTCATCTGTTTTCCCAATTCTTGTTGAAACTTGTAAGTGAAAGCAGAAACCACTGCAACAGTATTACTGCGCCAAGGTCAGTCAGGAGCAGCCCATGAAGCAATACTAAAGGGCACACCTGTTGGGAAAAACTTCCCTGGGGAGGCCACGGACCATTTGTGGCTTCATTTAAAAGCTTCAAACTCACTTTCTTTCTCACTCTTTGCAGGCAAAAATGTCAAGGCCAGTGCAAGCCCGGAGGCTGGAGGGAATAGATAAAAATATCTGGTGAGTTAAAAGAATATCTGGTTTACCCAGGTGGTAGATGTGGTTTTAGGCATCCTAAAACCAGACTGGAACCACAGTGGCCACACAGCACAGAGCAGAAGTTTCCCTCAACTGCTTTGCATGTGTTCAGGAAGCAAGTTTGTCCCAGAAGACTTCACCATGACTCAGTTCTGTACCTGCAGCTCTCACTTTATGATGTATCAGGTGTTTTGCACCACTGGGCAGGCAGAAGCATCGCCCTCCTTCTCTGACCCAGCCACCCAAATGATCCCAGTGGCGCCCAAATCTGAGCCAAGTGTTTGCTGCACACTGGCTGCAGCCTGGCACCTGCCCCAAGCTCACCCTGGGGCACCGCAAGCAGAGAGGCAGGGGAAGGGCTGCTGCAAATGCCATTCCCATCCTGCCAGGTACAATGTGGCATTGGGAAAGTTGCATGCTGGAAGAAGATATTTAAATGGTCTTTCCCCAAGGCCCTGCTGTGCCTGGGTTCAAGCTACAAACTGCCAGTGAGCTGGCTCTTGTTTGGTTTGAGGTGAACAGTGAGTTCAGCCCACGTTGCCATCTGTAGAGGCCTTCACAGTGTCTAGTTGCTAAATTTTGCAGAGCTGGTATGAGCTTGAAAACCTCCAAGTCCCCTCCTGCTCAGTCCAGTGTGATCAGAATCACCACAGGCTTTCAGCTGTGACCACACACTAACCACAGGAGCTGTTTCCTGGGAGAATAAATTAACACCATTCCCCCAGTGCAATAGCTCATCAGCCTTGGTTTAATTACAACAGGTCTGAAATGACCTGTGCTTGGTCCTGCCTGCCTGTGAGCAGCAGGATGGCTCTGCAGGAGGGACCCCACTCCCTTCCAAAGGGATGCTGCGAGCAGACCCTCTGAAAGGGCTTTTATTTCTTTTCTCCCCAGGGTGGAGTTTGTAAAACTGGCTGCTACCTACTCCAAGGTGAACCTGGGCCAGGGCTTCCCTGACTTTCCTGCGCCAGGCTTTCTGACAGAGGCATTGACGAGAGCCCTCGGCGGGGGGAACCACATGCTGCACCAGTACACCCGTGCCTTTGTGCGTGGGCAGACCTCCCTCCCCAGCACTACCCCCTCACTCCCATCAGCCCTGGCTGCTGCAGAGCTCATCAGGCAGCAATAAACAGGAAAAAACATGAGGCAAAACACACATCCAGCCTCGACCCATGCCCGCTGTTCCCAGTAACTCCCTGCTTTACTGGGATGTTTGGAGCAGCCGGGCTGGAAGATCTCACAGGGCTCTTGGCTTCCCAGTCCACTTCCAAGGGTTCATCCTTGGTTTAGGAGTATTCTGCAATCCAATTCCCACCCTCCTCTCACCCCACAGGGCCACCCACCTCTGGTGAAGGTCATAGCCCAGTTTTTTGAGAAGCTGCTTGGACGAGACCTGGATCCTATGACGAATGTGATGGTGACTGTGGGGGCATACCAGGCCCTGTTCTGCTGCTTCCAGGCTTTTGTGGATGAAGGTGATGAGGTAACCCAAGACTAAGGCTTGTTGCAGACTGGTTTTCATTGTCCTTTTCCAAAGCAAAACTGGTTTTATCCCCATTCTGCAGTACTTGAGCTTTCAAATGAAGAAATTATCTGCTGCAGGGCACTGCCTCATTTCTGCATAAAGCAAAATAACCCTTTTTGTCCTGAGTGGTGGTGTTCTTCCCAACACTGTCCACAGGCAATGCTGGTTCTCCATTACAGTAATTAGGGGATTAAAATGTCCTGTCCCTCCCATTGCTCTCTGCACTCCTCAGGGAAGGTCTGAGGAGGACCAGGAGGATGCTGACATGTCCCTTTCTTCCAGGTGATAATCATTGAACCCTTCTTTGACTGCTATGAGGCCATGGTGAAAATGGCTGGTGGGACACCTGTGTTTGTCCCTCTGAGACCGGTGAGTGGGTGGAGAAGGGAAGAGTCACAGCAGTCAGCAAAGAGGTGAGTGGTAAACAAAGTGCAGAGGCAGCAAAGCAAACCCAGATTCCCGTGTTCTCTCTAGAATCCTCCAAAAGATGGAAAATTGATGTCCAGTGCAGACTGGCAGCTGGACCCAGCTGAACTGGCATCTAAATTCAGTGAACGGACAAAAGCCATCGTCCTGAACTCACCCAACAACCCTCTGGGCAAGGTAACACTGCTGGGCATGCTGGGCCCTGCTGGGGTGCTGCAGCCACATTTGCAGTGCAGCAGTGATTCAACCTGTCTTGCACACAAGGGAAGTGGGTGTTGTGGGGGCTCCACATGCTGTGCCTAGTCTCCCGATGTTTTTAAGCCTTGTCTCTTGTGCCAGTGGTGCTTCTGCCCTGTTAGACCACTGCAGCCAGCTCCTGCCCACCCTGGCATGGGAGATGGTGCCAGGAGGACACACACAACCTTCAGGGACAAGCAGGGGCAGGCAGGGGCTCAGAGATGCTCCTGCTGCATCTCTGCTGTGCGTGCTGCAGGTGTTCAGCCGCGGGGAGCTGGGGCTGATCGCAGAGCTGTGTGTGAAGCACGACGTGCTGTGCATCAGCGACGAGGTGTACGAGTGGCTGGTCTACGACGGGAAGCAGCACATCCGCATCGGTACGGGGCTGGGCTGGGCTGGGCTGCTCAGGGCAGGGAACGGGGATCCCACTGGAAATCCCAGGAGCTGCCTGCATGCACAGCTGTACTAGGCATGATGAAAGTACCCACTGGAGGTATTTTGCTGTACTTCAATCTCAGCCTCTAAACCAGGTCTTAAACAGAAGCTCTGACTTCAGAGCCAGAGGGGAGATCTAGAACAAAAAACTGCTTGGCTCCAGTGAAACTGATTTTTTTTCCCATGCTTTGTAAAGCCACAGTTTTCTGAGTGTCTTTATTTTCAGGAAATCCATTTCAACACAATTTCAGCCTGTTCTTCAAGGTGGAGTAACATGTCATCACCTTGATGCAGGGTGATGGTGCTTGGCATCTCTGAGAGCCCCTGGGGCTGGGTTACATGCCTGTGAAAATGCTTAATTAAAAGGAGATGCTCTTGAGAAACCTGGCTGCTTGCTTGGGATGTGCTTTGAGGTTCATCCAGGTGAAAGATGTGCTGCGAACACAAAAGATCACTGTGGATTGTGGTGGACAGAGAGCTCCAACGTGCCATTGATGCAGCCCAGAAAGGAGCATGCTGAGCTCTGCCATTGGGGTTTCTCTCCTTTCATTTCCAGCCAGCTTGCAAGGGATGTGGGACCGCACGGTGATCATCGGGAGTGCTGGGAAGACCTTCAGTGCCACTGGATGGAAGGTGAATATCCCATGTGGCAGCTCATTGTGTACCCTCCCTGTCCCTTTGCCATAGCACAGCACCAGGGACACTGGAACCACACTCAGCTTTGAGCCTCAGGGTCTGAAAGTACCAGAGGTGCTTCATGAAAGTTCTGTCTAGAAAATACAACAAAACCAGCACAGGCAAAGGGAGGGGAGCCTGAGCAGGTACCCAGACTCACCATCTTCCTCCTCCTCTCCTGGCTGCAGGTGGGCTGGGCTGTGGGACCTGACAGGCTGCTGCAGCACCTCCGTACTGTGCACCAGAATTCAGTGTACCACTGTGCCACAATTGCCCAGGTAAGGCAGCTCCCTGCACCTGGCCCTGCAATTCCCAAGCCCTCAAAGCAGGGGTAAGAGATGGTCCTCTTGCCCGCAGCTGACCTGAAAGGCCCACACAAGTGGTCTCTGGTGCTCTGGAGAGGCTCCTTGCTCTCTCCCTAGAGTTGCCCCATGTCTGGGAGAAAGGGGAGAGTCCAGCCTGCCTGGGGTATATTCCTTATCTTGCATTGACACATCTAAGGGGCAGTTCAGAAGGGCTGGGGGCAGAGAGCTCCCTAATCACCTGTGAATTGCAGGAACTTCAGTTCCCAAGAAAGCCCTGACTGTCTTCCCACTGGGCACTGGCTCCTCTCTCCTTACAGGAGGCCGTGGCTCAGGGTTTCCAGAGGGAGCTCACGCTCTATGGAAAACCAGAGAGCTACTTTGTCCAGCTGCCCAAGGAGCTGCAGCAAAAGAGAGACTGGTTGGTTCGGAGCTTGGATGATGTGGGGATGAAACCCATCATCCCCGAGGGCACCTACTTCGTGGTGGCAGACATCTCCCAGTTCAGTGAGTCACCTGCAGTCCTGCCCAGGTGGGCTGGGTGTGGGGGATGGTACTACTGGCAGGGACAGGAACCTGCATAAACCACCATCAAAGCAGGGATGGGCTGCATGTTCCCCATCCAGGCTGCAAGGATGTGGGCTTGGGGCTCAGCTGAGGCTCCTGACATCTGCCCCAGCCTCTGTCCTGCTGTACTTCTCCTGCAGAATCTGATGTCCCTGATGTCCCCAACTCAGATGAGCCCTATGACTGCAGATTTGCAAAGTGGATGGTCAAGAACAAGGTAAATGGGGCTGGCCCTTCCTGCTGCCTTTGCCCTGGGTGGGTTTGTGCCACTGTGCTGGCTGTGCCCACCCAAGCTCATGGCTGGGGGGCCTGGAGTTCACCCACTCTGGGGCACAGCGGGCTGCAGGCCAGCCCCAGGGCAGGAACCTCAGCTCCACGTGCTTCCTCTTCCCAGGGGCTTGCTGCCATCCCACTCTCTGCTTTCTACAGCGAGGCCCACAAGAACAACTACCCCAACTTCATCCGGTTCTGCTTTGCAAAGGTGAGACGTGACAGCACTGAGGAGGGCAAGGTTGGGAGTAACAATCAGGGCTGCTTTAATGAGAGAAATGCCAAGAAGAAATGCAGGATGCCCTGGGCATTGGAGCCTCACTATGGCATTCCAGCTGGAGCAACCACTCCTGCAGACACATGAGCAGATGTGCCAGGGCTGTCCTAAACCTTGTCCCATCAGCATCCTACATTTCTTGGCCAAGGAAGGGACCCTCTGGGTGCCCTTTTAGCTGCCCAGTGGCTGTCCCTGTCCCACAGATGGCTATGCCTGTCTCACACTGACCCTGCAATACTCCAGAATGACAACAGGATTTTTGTATCAACAGTGGCTGCAGTGAGGAGGAGTAGGATTTGGCTGGGAGCCACTGACCAAACCTGTGGTATTTTTTAGGAGGAAGCTACACTGAAGGCAGCAAATGACATATTGCAAAAATGGAAACAGGAGAAAAGCAGATCCTGAATACACTGAGAGAGAACCAGGCTCTTCTTTGTCCTCATCTGCCCCAACTTCTCTTCTTCCTCACTTGTCTACAAAGCTTGCTATGTTCTTACTTCAGTGCTTTCAACATTTTCTGTCAGACAAATGGTTAATTTTTTCCAGGCCCAGGGGACATGTTCACTCACTGTGAAATGATTTCAAGAAGCGAGACTTTGTGTGCATTGACAGTATTTGACATTTCTTACATGAAAAATTTTGCTAATCAGTTCTGGGGTGTGTCCAGCAACATACAAGGTGAGGATGGCTCCTGGGGTCTGTCTCACCACCAAATTCTGAAAAGGTGTTTCAGGACCTACCTTTAAGGCTGTGCTGGAGGGTTAGTGTGGCTTGTCTTGCTCCACATCCCCACTCAGGGCAGCATTTCCATCAGCCCTCATGTTCCCACAGGACCAGACAGTATCACCAGCCATCAGTAGGGTGACTCCTGTGATCCTGATGATTATAAACCCAGTCAAGTGACATTGCCCATCATAAACTATTTTCCCACTATTTTTTTCTGTGCATCTCTGGAGAAGATGACCACATGAAACAGGCTTTCACCAGTAGCCTGGCTATTGTCAAACCTTCCAAGTTACTGCTGGCACTTTTTGAGAGCTCAGCAGCATCATCCAGGCTGCAGAGCAAAACCTTCTGGCCTTTGACAAGTGTACACAGTGGCAGGGGAGAATGGGCACCGTGGCCTTGGCTGCTCCTACTGCTGGTGGCCACCACAACCTCCTACTCAGTGAGCTGGTGGGGAAACATGAGTAATTCTGGAGAGGTAATTCTTGTATCAGTGTCGATTTCAGCCTGGATAAGAGTGTAAACATCATCATCAACCACATGGGAGTTATGTGCAACAGACTGTGTGATGAGTGTTTGTAGCAGTTAAATTATTAAAGTGGAATTACTGCAATCATGGAAGAGTAAATGTCTCTGTAATGACTGCAGGAGTGATGGAGCTGTTCTTGAGAGCTGCCTCATTGTGCTGTGTCCTGTGATGGTGGCTACTTGTCCTGGTGGCTGGTGGAGAGACCTCTGTAGGTTTTCCATATTGAGCTGCAGCTCGTGATACCAGTCCCCTGGGAGGCAGAATTGCATAGGCCAGCAGGAAGGAGGGAGAGAGGGAAGGAGGCAAACAGCCACCTGCCTTTCCTGGTGTCCCAACTCACCTGCTTGCTCAGCCTGGGCTGGTGAGGGTGCTGCTGAAAGCCCTTATGCACCAATGTGTGCCAAAATGGGGAGAGTCACAATCGCTGAAACAGAGAAAGAACCGTGCAATTAGATTGTTAACATGATTAATTGCAACATCCCTCCATGTGTGGGCTCTTATCTAGGCCATGACACAACCTGCAAAGGGCAGGGTGCATCGCAGTATGGTCCCGAACACACGCAGGGCTTGTGCAAAGACACGCAGACGCGAGTACCCAGATGTTATATACACACCCACGGGAATTGTGATTTTCGGCGCACGGGGCTGGGCCCGCGCTCCGCTGCGGTCACCCATCGTCCCGCGGAACGGGGCTGACCCTGCTTAGCTCCGGGGCCGCGCGGGCCGGTTAAACACCCCCGGGCTGACCTCGGGCTCCTCCCCGCCGTGGGCGGGGCCTTCGCCCTCCGGCCAATCAGCAGCGCGGGGGCGCGGCCGGCGGCGCGGGGAAGATGGCGGACGCGGAGAGCGGCGTGGGGAAGCGGCCCAAGGGCGCGCAGGTGGGCACGGGGGCCCCGGGTCCAGCCCGCCATCCTGAGGGGAGCCCGGCGGTAACGCGTGCTGTCTCCCGTAGGTTGAGGACAGGAAGGTGGACTGGCGGCGCTGGAAGCAGGAGAGTAAGGAGGGCCGGGTAAACGCGGGGGCTGGGGCCGCTCGGACGGTCACGACGCGGTGTTTTAACGCCAGGCGCTGTTCTCCGTTCCAGAGAAAGCAGAGAAGAAAAAATGGAAGGAAATCAAGCTGCTGAAGAAACTGGAGAAACAGCGGATGCGAGAGCTGGCAGAACAAGAAGCCCAGACACAGGAGGAACAGAAGGAAGACAGAGGTGATGCCGCTGTGACCCGCTGGGGACGCCTGGGTGGAAAGTGCTAAAAACCCGGCTGTTAAGAGGCAGTCGATGTTACCTGTCGATAGGAAAGCTGTTCATAGATGCCATGTGGATCAGTCCACATGCCCAAACAGGCAGCAACACTGCCCTTCTCTGGTAGTACACTATAACTCTAGCGCAACCACTGCACTGGAGATCTTTCTTAAGAGAAAACCCGTGATTAAATCTAAGAAACAGAAGTTGCTTTTCCCCCACCTCTGGCGCAGCTGGAGCAGTAGCTGTGGTGCTGCACATGGGCTGTCAGGCCGTGGCTCTCATGTCTGTGCTCCCCAGGCCGTCACCACACGCTGAGCGTGGCCCTGCCCGGCTCCATCCTGAACAACGCGCAGTCGCTGGAGCTGCGCACGTACCTGGCGGGACAGATCGCCCGGGCCTGCGCCATCTTCTGTGTGGATGAGATCGTGGTGTTCGACGAGCACGGGGAGGATGTGAAGTAAGGCAAACACTGAAGGAGAGCGTGCTCAGATTAGATTTTAGGAAGGAATTCCTCTCTGTGAGAGTGATGAGGCCCTGGCAGAGCTTTCCCAGAGACGCTGTGGCTGCCCCTGGATCCTTGGAATGTCCAAGGCCAAGCTGGATGGGGCTTGGAGCAAACTGGGATAGTGGCAGGTGTCTCTGCTCATGACAGGAGGTGGAACAAGATGATCCTTTAAGTTCCCTTCCGACCAAGGCCATGCTGTGATGCTCTGAAGGAAGAGTTAGCTTGTTCCGCACAGTATTTCCTCTCAATTTTCTGTTCCTTCACTCTTTTATTAGGCTAAGGCCAGGAAGGAACTGCATGTACCTCTCCGCAGTGCCAGGATTACAGGGACCACTATACCCCAGGGAAAAAGATGTTGACTGAACTGCCATGGCAGTTCAAATAATTTATCCCAACATGTTGACAAAGTTCTCCTCTACCTTTAAACCTTGCTGTGGAGGGACAGGACATGGCCTGTATGCTTACAGAAGATGCTTTGCTATCCTGCAGTTTTTCACTTGCACCTGTACCTGAGTTAACTGGCCAAGCCATGCAATCCTGGAGCATCCAGCTCAGTAGCCTCCAACTGCCAATGTCACATTAAAACATAAAGATCAAAATACAAAACTGGAAAAGATACTTGGCTTATGGAAAAAGTTGCCAGGATGATTTGTTAACAGACTGGCTCTGGAGCAGCCCTTTTACAAGGATTAGAGGGGAGGGATGTGCTGCTATTGTCAGATTAAGAAGCAAGGCTTGGTCTTCTGGAGACTTGAGCTATCTCATGCTGAGTTAAGCTGCCTGCTTTCACTTTCAGGAGTGTAGAGGGAAATTTTGAAGGAATTGGGAAGAAAGGCAAGGCTTGTGTGCAGCTGGCTCGGATCCTGCAGTACTTGGAGTGCCCTCAGTAAGTTTGCTTTTCTCTATACTCAGCTCCTTTGAGTCAGAACAGGGCTAGAATTGAGATCCAGATTCCATAAAAACACCTTTTTGCATTTCACCTTTCTCTGACGGCAGGTACCTGAGGAAATCCTTTTTTCCAAAACACGAGGATCTGCAGTTTGCAGGTAAGATGCAGTTGTCTCTTTCCTTCCTCAGCTCTGGCTCGTCGTGTGTGGGACAGCCAGGACTTTTCCCCACTTCGGCACTGGACCTGAGAGGGAAGGAGCAGGGGAACACCCGCACCTACAGCTGTGTTTTCCCCCAGCACCTCTTTGCTCTGTGCTGTTCTAGGGCTGCTCAACCCCCTGGACAGCCCCCACCACATGCGGGTGGACGAGGACTTGGAGTACCGGGAGGGCGTCGTGCTGGACCGGCCAACGAAGCCAGGCAGAGGCTCTTTTGTTAACTGTGGGATGAGGAAGGTGTGTCTGTTACCCACAGGTGCCAAAACAACTTCCCTTGTCTCTCTGGCAGATTTGAAGCAGGCAGGATGGGCGCTGCTGGGTTTCTGAAGGCTGCAGTGGGCTTGCAGGGGGTTTAAGGCTGTTGCTGTCTTGTCCTTTCTGCCTTGGCAACATTTGTGGCTTCCCAAGCCCTGGTAGGCCCTGCACATTCCAGGAGATCATTGCTTTACTGCTGCAGCTGAACCTTTGAGTAGTGAAATAAGCATCAGATTGATGACCAAGCCCCCTGAGCCACACACAGAGCTCCTCATTCCAGCTCCAGGCCAGAACAGCTCCCCACTTCCTCAGAGGATTCCCTTCCTTCCCCACCTTCCCCAGTCCTTACAGAGTGTCTGGTGCTGATGGTGACTGTCACTGCAGGAGGTGCAGATTGACAAACAGCTGAACCCGGGTCTGCGAGTCACCGTGCGCCTGGAGGAGCCCCAGAATCCAGGTAATCCATGACTCCAGTAGCATCTGTAAACTTCCCTCCTGCAGGAGCTGCTCCTTCCATATGAGAGGTTTGAAGGTACCCAACAGTTCTGCATGTTCCCTTCACACCATACACAAATTTATTAACACTCTTATCATGTCTCCCTCAATAACTGGGAAGAACTGTCAGCTCTTTGACCGGCAACAAATAGCCCAGACGCACTCACAGGCTTTCCAGAACTCACTCAATTCCCAGAATACTTTTTCACATTCTGGAAAAAGAGAGGGTGATGCACACCCAGTCAGTGTCCTGTTCCAGAAGAAAGTGCTGGCTGTGGCTGGTCACATCTCAGCAGACCTCAGGGGCTGTTGAAGCTCTTTGCTCTCTTTCAGAAGCCAAAGTGCGGAAAGGCACCGTGGTGTCCTCACACCACCCGCGGGCAGTCTCAGGCTTGTACTGGGGTTACAGCGTCCGCCTGGCCTCCTGCCTGAGTGAGTATCCACAGAGAGGCTCTGCCTGGGCTCCCACACCAGTCTCAGGCCTCCTGGTTGCACACATCTCTTTCCTAGAAATCCCCTTGTCTGAAAGGCACCTTACACATGCAGCCAGCAGCCACGTGGCAGACAAATTTTAGGGCTGAAACGAGGCATGAACCACCCCAGTCACCCTTCATGACTCTGCCCTGTAGATTCCACTTACCATTTCTCCAGATGGCTGCACAACAGCAAGAGATGAGTTGATGCCCTTNGCAGGGCTCTCCGCAGCTCGCTGTGCTGCTCACTCTCACACCTACGGACACCGCAGCGGGAAGCGTGAGCAGCCCCAGCTCCGACTGATACCAACAGGAGAGGTTTGCACAGACATCCGTTTAGTTAAAGGAAACATTACAAAAAATAGTGTTTGAAAAAAGAAACATAAAAAAAAAGGAGTTTTAGAGTGATGAAAATGTTCACTACACCCTTTTCTGGCAGTTCTTCTCAAACAAAGTGGGGGGANATTCATTCATATTAGAGCCAGCAGTGGAATTTTGAGTTCAAAAGCCCGGGAAAGTTCTTTTCCTATCTTCTGGTTGATTGGACCTTGTAGGAAGACTGTAAGCTGTTAGGGGGTGGTTCCTGTCTTGGGCTTTGAGGAAAAGGATGTGGGAGACACTTGCAGCAAGGGAATTATGTGGGAAAAAGGAGTCATTCTGTCTCCAGATGCACTTTTGGCACTGAAAGCAACTCCTGCTGCCACCACTCAGCTATGGAGTGTTTTAGCCTGTCCAGAAGGCACATGGGTGAGGACATGGCAGCAGTAACCCCAAACTCTGTTTCCCAGGTGCTGTCTTTTCTGAGTGCCCATTCAAGGAAGGCTATGATCTCTCTATTGGGACCTCAGAGCGGGGGAGCTCCGTGGACCAGGTCACTCTGCCCTCCTTCAGGTTTGTGTCCTGCCTGCTTGGCCCACTCGAAGCTCCCAGTGAGGCTGGTGCAAGCAGCAGAGGAGAGGAAATACCCCAGAACAAGGCCAATTCTTTTCCTGTTCCTCTGGAGTTGGTAGCAGGGACTGTCACATTGGCCAGATGTCTTGGGTTTTGGTGGGGAGGCAGTGGGCACCATCAGACACAGCTCCCTGCTTCAGCAGCACACAGGAGCTTGGACTCAGCCCTAGCCAGTCTGCCCTCTCATCCTGTCCTGTGCTCTCCCCAGGCATGCTCTTGTTGTATTTGGAGGCCTGGAGGGCTTGGAAGCTGGGATTGATGTGGACCCAAAACTGGAGGTCACCGACCCAAGTGTCTTGTTTGACTTCTACCTGAACACGTGTCCCAGCCAGGGCAGCAGAACCATCCGGACAGAGGTAGGGCTGATGGTGCTGGGAGTGCACAGGGCACTGCTGGGTGTCTGCCTGGGGCAGTGAAACAGGGCCCAGCTGTGCTCTGACTGGCCTCTGCTGCAGGAAGCACTGCTGATCTCTCTGTCTGCACTGAGGCCACACATTGAGAAAGCTGTGAAGACACCTGGAGACAGCTGAGGGAAGGGAAACCACTGACCTTGTCCTTGGGGACGTGGCTCTTCAAATGTGGGGTGCTGGGCAAGTCACTCCAGGAGCCTGGTGGGACCAAAGCACAGCATGACTGCAGCTGGCAGCACTGCCCAACCAGGCATTCACTGCTGCTGGGGGCCCTCCTGCCTGCATGGTGCAGCCAAGGGCTGGTTGCTGCTTCCCAGCAGCTGGCACGAGCCTGGCAGCAGGCTTGGTCTCAGCAACTTGGACATCTGGGGTGGGAATAAAGCAGTATGGAACCTCAG
This sequence comes from Hylia prasina, assembly GCA_013397195.1. NCBI lineage: Eukaryota > Metazoa > Chordata > Aves > Passeriformes > Sylviidae > Hylia > Hylia prasina. The sequence goes on from VYXD01003064.1 coordinate 192,417, forward strand.
CTGCTGTGAAATCCAGGTGTGTCTTGGTGTAGGCACACTCAGTATCTCTGGAGCAATGTGGCCTTCAGACTGAAATGAAGTCACAACTTATCCTTATGCCAGGAAGCTGTTCCTGCCTCAGCCTGACTTCCCCCAGCCCCCCTTCAAGGCTTCATCTTTCCCAACAGCAGGAAGGGCTGGAGCTTCAGTTGAGCCTCAGCACTAAAACACATCATCTCGTTAGTCTGGCTCCATCTGTGATGCCTTAAGCTCTGCCTGCAGTGAGCTCAGACAGGAAAGCAGCTGGAAAAGCTGGCTCCATCCTCCCCTCCTCCTGCTAACATATTCAGAGCTTTGGTGAGAGCAGATAAGAAACAACCAATACCATGGGTGTTTAAAGCTTTACTGCTAAAACCATCTTCTGAAAGAAAACAATTGTACAGTTCTTTAGCCACAGGAAGGCAGGAACTTCTCCTCTCCTCCCTTGGCACCCATCTTGCTCCCCCTCCTTCCCTGCTGAACACCAACAATTAATGACTTCCCTTTGTGCCTGAACGAGCCTCACACAACTCAAAGACAGCAGTGGATTAGGGGCAAATCCTAGAGAGCTACTAGAGTGTCAGGTGCCCCTGAGGCTCCTGCAGGAGACCTGTTGTGTGTCCATGTTTCACTTAGATTCAAGGGAAGGGGAGACAGAAGCACAGGTTTGAATCTTAATTCCCACATTTACAACTGCAAAAGGAACTATGCTTCTGCAGGTGACTGCCAGTCCCTTGCCAGGGGTTACCTGGATTTGTTCTAGTCAGGGCTCAGTGCTTTCCAGCTGTGATGGCTTTCAAGTTACTTGTTCTCCTGAGGATGTTTGGGACGAAGAGGAGCCCTGAGGCTCTCTCAATGCTCTCAATGGGAACCAGGAACCGTTCCAGGGGGATTTTATCATCCACGGGGCTGTTGGGCATCACATAGGAGCGCAGCTCAATCTCCCCACTCTCCTTTTCCAAGATGAGCACCTTGAAGAAATGGGTGGGGACAGCCACGTTGTTCTTCCCAATCACCTGGTACTTCACATACATCTTCCCATCGGCCTCCATCCTGCACCAACAGCAACATCCCAGGTTATCTCCTAGTTTGGTGTCACTCCACCCCTCAGTCCTCCAGCACCCCCTAACTGAGCTTCCACCACAGCAGGCAGCAGCTCTGCTCCTGCAACACGGCTGTAAAACATGGCTGGGACAGAGGCTGTGACATGGTGAGGGTGGGCTGTGCATTGGGGCTGCTCCAAATTCCCTCCCTGCTGGCTCTCTTAAGACTTCCCAAGCTACTTCCTGCTGCTGAAGAGATCTCAACATGAGACAGCAGCTCTTTGGTGCTACATGGAGACCTTTGAAAATAAAGTCATGTCCTTAAGTGGAGAAGTAGTCCATGACACTGAACCTGAAAGCTTTATTCTGCAGGGATGGGGTCTGCATTCTAATCTGGTAATCAGCCAATCTACTAAATTGTTAAGGACTGCAAACAAAAACAAGCTGGTTATACTGCAGCTCAAGAATCCTACTTGACTCATGAAATAATTATCTGAATGGGAAATACATAAACTAATCCTAAGAAGGTACCTTTCTACAGAAGGTCTGTGCACAGCTGGTCTCACCTACTGAGAGGGCCCTTAGTAGGTCCCTGAGCCTGTTTTCCTTTGCCAGCACAATACACCTTTTGGGTGGCAGTCCAGCTCAGCCCTCATGTTTACCTGGGCAGGAAGAGGGGTCCTGTGCAGACGTAGACATTCCTGTTGTTTTTTGCCAGGCTTCTGCAGTACTTCTCAAGGTTATTCCAGGCATTCTGGTTTAAATGAGGATTCTAGAAACACAACCACTAGTCAAGTTGCTGGGTTATTTCCTCACTGTTCAGAGTAACACCACCTGCCTTTTCTGTAACACATCTCAGAGCCCCAAGCACTTTCCATAGGAGGTCTCCACTATCACCTCTGCTTTGGGCCTGGTTTGCACACCCAGGACAGAACCCATTGCCTAAGGCCACAATTTTTTGCAAGTGTTTGTCTACTTGCTCAGTTCTCCTGACAGGAGCTGCACTGAACGGGGTCTCTCTTTCATGGCTTGAGAGGCACACACAGGCAGGTGCATTTGCAGGGTCTCTATTGTTAAATTTAGCAGGAAATACGGCACCTCCGAGTGACTTTGCCCCCTCTCTGCCTGAACCGCTGCAGGCACAAACACAGCGACGCTCCCGGGGTGTTTCCCGCAGGGAGCAGCGTCTGCCCTTGAACGCGGGCGGCTCCGGCTTCCCCCGCAGGGCTCGGGCCGTACCTGCGGGGCGATGTTGCTCAAGTAGAAGGTGTCCCGCATGGCCTTCTGGCTCCACCTGTGGTTGGCGGCGGCGGCCAGGTGCCCGCGGTCGAAGCCGCTGCCGCGGTAGTCGGCGTTGGTGGCGCGGTGATATTCGTGCACCGAGTCGTCCTCCTGGAAGTCGCAGGCGGCGCGGTCCGAGGCGCCGCTGAGCGTGTCCCGGTTGAGCTGCTCGATGACCCAGAGCGCGCTGCGGCTCCGCGGGTCGTAGCACAGCACGTAGGACTCGCGGCTCCGCAGCTGCGCCAGCCCGGGCAGCCCGTACTTGCTCAGCTCGGTGCGCCCCGAGCCCGGCGGCGCGGGCAGGCTGGCCGCCGCCACGGCGGGGGGCGCGGGCAGGCGGGNCTCCGCAGCTCGCTGTGCTGCTCACTCTCACACCTACGGACACCGCAGCGGGAAGCGTGAGCAGCCCCAGCTCCGACTGATACCAACAGGAGAGGTTTGCACAGACATCCGTTTAGTTAAAGGAAACATTACAAAAAATAGTGTTTGAAAAAAGAAACATTAAAAAAAAATGAGGTTTAGAGTGATTAAAATGTTCACTACACCCTTTTCTGGCAGTTCTTCTCAAACAAAGTGGGGGGGAAAAAAGTGTTACCTGTTCCTTTCTTCGGGTAAAGGGCATTTTAGAAGACTGTTCCAAACAGCTAAAACAAAGTCACTGACATTCCTTAAGGAAAACCAGCCTCTGATTCCCAAACACCCCAGACTCCCCCAAAACATCTTTTGGCCTTCATTCTGCTCAGTGCCAAAGTGCAAATAGTTCTATGTCAGGTCACAAAATTCAAAATCAGTCTCCTGAGTGACCACCACCAGCAGCTTGATCTACCTCACTGGCAAAGCCACAAAGTTCTACAGAGCTTGAACTGCAGTGAGGTGCAGGTAGAGCAGACCTCTCCTTCCCAGGGAAGGCTCATCTCTTCCCACAGTGTCCTGTTTTTCCTCCCAGCTGAAGGTGATTTCCCTTTCCCTTGTCTGGCAGTAGTCCTGCCTGTGAGGAACACATGGTAAGAGCTATTGAAACATCCTCTGCCCAAGTCCCTGTGAGATAACAGGTCCCCAGGGCACCCCAGACTAACACCTCCCACCCCAAAGATCAGCCCTTTCAGCAGGTCAGGATTGTAAGAAACAAGAAGCAGAAACGTCTCAAGGCTGGAGCAGGTGTTACTTGGCCACACAAGTGAGGAAACACCAGTTAAGTATTGTCTCACTTCAAGAATAACAAAAATAAATCACCAAAAACCTTTTGAGGAATGAAGCCAAGGGAATCATGAGGAGATTTAAAAGCTGGTAAAAGGTTAAAACTTTCTTTTGTCCCCTCAGAAAATCTGGTTTTGCTCTTAAAGAAAGGAGAAAGTCTTGGAATAAAGAAATAGATGTCCCAAGACAATGAAAAGTACCACTCCTTTCAACAGCAGGACAGAAGTTCTACCACACAGGAAGGAAATAAGCAGGAATAAAAACAGCTTTTTATGTAGGGAACAGCCTGTCTGGATGTTTCAAAGTTGTTGCAAGCTCTCCCCAAAGAACTCAATAGGTTCAGCAGCCATAGTTTGGATAAGGCTAAAAAATTTATCCCAGAGATCCTTTCCAGCAGCCAAATCTCTCATCACGTCCCTTTAAACCACTGCAAATTCCTTTCAAAAGCATTCACTGTCACCCCAGTGACAGGTGACAAACCACGAGCCCTTGGACACCTAGGAAGGGAGAAGACAGCACAGCACCTGTACTGCCACCTCCTCTGTGCCTTCCCCAGAAAGGATGGTCACCCTCAGGGCCCAAAGCTGTGCTGAAAACATGCAGAAGTTCATCTCCAAGTAATGCTTTCATCCTGATTTGCCTGCTGCCTCCTCAGGTTCCAGCTGCCCCGAGCAGGAACACTCATGGATGGTCCGGTTGCCAGTGAGAAATTCCAGCGTAAGGAAAGCCTGCACATACCAGGGGAACCTGGAATGAACAGCCCAGCACAGGTATACAGGGAGATGAGAGCAGAGTTTGTGCATGGAATGGGAAAGCTACAGCAGTATTTATAGCAGTTCTGAGGCAGAAGTGTTTGGAGCAGGTACAATTCTGCCTAAGAGTGGGACCCTCTGCATTTGTAGAGAACCTCCCAGGTGGCTCTTTGACCACAGGTCTGGCCAACATCCTCCCCAGTGCAGGTACCCAGGAGCTGAGACATTAAAACCACCTGGAACAGCTCAGAAACATCCATCCAGTGCCTACAGCAGCCAGGATGTTTCACCACACTGCTGTCCTGGTCTACCTGTTCCATTTTTCTTGGAGGAAAACCATACCCTCAAGAAAAGATTGCAGCAGAGAGGGATACTGTTGCCACAGGGATTAATTACAGATTGCTTTAAACCCTAAATTGCTCTTGCAACACAGCAGCAACATATGGCTGCACAAGTGGTACTCGAGCATCTTTTCAAGAGGCAGAGATTGCTTGGGATTGCCAATAACATGGGTACATGCACCAACCTGTCCTGCCATCTCCCCACGCACCTTGGTGAGAATTACAGCAGCCTGTGAAGGCCTTCAGTGAAGGAAATAACACCAGTAAAAAAAGCTGAAGGCTGCCAGCATCCCTCCTGCTAGGGCAAGTCTAGGCCAGCAGCAGCTTAAGCAGATCTTACAAAGACTGACTGACCTTTAACAAATCAACACTCATAAATACCAAAAACTGCAGTGTCCAACAGCAGAGGTGAGCCAGCACAGCACAGAAAAAAAGGGGAAAAGCATGTTGGATTAGTGTTCACTCAAGAGCTTCTGCACCACACAAGCACTTGGGTGCTGGCAGTCTCTGTCTCTGAGGATTAGGGTTTCTGCTCAGCTCAGCACTGTGGCAGGTCAGCAGCTCTCCCTGTGGTTTGTCTCAGTCCTTGTTCACCTGAGCCCACTCGACTGTATCTGAAGTGCAGCAGTTTCCCTCTCAGGAGGAACAAGCATCCAACTCAGGACTGTGACTTCAACAGGACCAGGACAGAACAGTGGATCAGCCCCAGCAGTCAGCTCATGACAGATGCTTGTATGCCTGCTGGATTGTGCTGGAGAAGGACTCTTACTGCAGATCAGAACTGTCTCTTCCTGGCAAGAAGTACTGTGAGACAATAGCAAGGTTACTGTGACCAGACCTTAATGCAAGTAGTATTATTTAAGCCACTGAGGCAGAAAACTCCAGTTCTGTGCCTGTATGAGTCCCTAAATACATCTTCATTGCACATGATTAGGTGTCCATTTCTTGTGTTTCAGAATCCTGATTGTAGCTGGATATGCTCCAGTTCAGAGCAGCATGAGGCCTCCCTGCAGCAACAATCCTGCTCTAAGGCTGTGCGTAGTAAGGCTTGACTTGGAGCTACACTTCACCAGGGGATTCAAACCACCACAGTCCTGCTCTCAAGGAGACCTTGTTGGTAAGGCAGTTCTGGATTCAGGCAGTTTGAGTGCACAAAGCCACCAGCTGTCACCATGTCCTCCCACCTCAGCTTCCCAAGTGTCTTTCCCAGTCAAAGGAGCACAAACTGCCCGGTGACCTTCACCAGAAAGTGATGCAATCTTCTTCTTCTTCACATGCCTCAGGGATGGCCAAGTGCAGACACGAGGGAGGAGAATCCAGAATCTACTTGAATGGCAGAATGTGTGACTTCACTGGAATACATTCTATTCACAGGAGGAAGATACTTCTGTCCTCATCCACCAAAACTCACTGGACTTTAAGTCTCTCCTTTCCCCATCAGAAGTTACTCTGTGTGTTACGTCCAAGATACAGGAGTCCATCCCTTCAGGGATATGCAGACAGAAGGTTTCTTTCTCCCCAAACTCAAAGTCATTAAAAAAAGATACAAAGAACTGCTTTTGGCAGCAAAGAGGCATTTGAGATGTGGAAAAATCTGGAGTGCAGGACCCAAGTAGATGGGGAAGTAATCAGTCCTTGACCTAATAAATAGAGTAGAAGGAGACCTTCAAGGTGGCCAGTAGCCCTAACAAAACCTGAAGCCTTGCAGAGACCAGTAGGAGCTTTAGTGCACCACCCTGCAAGGGGCCATCTCCCAGGATCCACTGCCACACAGTTCTCTGACAACTTCTGTTAGGCCCATGGACTATTTGGAATCTTGAAGTTCCTTTGCCTTCTTCAAAATCAGATGAACATCAGAGATAGGATAATCCTATGGCAAAGAAACAAAGGGATTTCAGTGACTTCCCTGCATCCTCGATACAGATTGTCTGGCTTAAGCAAGGCGAACCTCCACAACAAAGTACACTGCCATGTTCAGTTACTCCTTTAACTGCTACAGTTTCCTGTTTTGTAACTGATCAAACCTCACTACCCTTCCAGAAGTTTTGTTGTTGTTGGTTTTTTTTTTTTTTACTTTGTCCTCCAAGGGCACAGTAACCTGGCCTGCCAGAGAGCCTTATCAAAGCCAGTATCTTGCACAGCCCAAGGCAGGAACTGGCAGAACGTGAGATATCCAACTGTGCAGTGCAGGCGTTTCCAACTGAAGGCTCTCACAGATCTCAGAACTAAACAAAACCCTTTGGCCAAAAAATTTAGCAGTGTTACATAAGGTTTCACATCTTTGCTTGAAATTATTCAAATTGGTTTTGCAAACCAATGGAACATTAGAAACTTCCAGTCTATGATAATTTTTCTCTAGGGTAGAAAAGGTGCAGGTGCTAAAGACTCCCACTTCCAGTAATGAGAGTTCTGTAAGATCCCTGCATATTTTCCTGCAGGCAAACATCACAAATGTGGTACTTGTCTTGAACCAGGCATACCCTCCCACCCTCTCACATACTGTCATCCTCTCTCACAGTTCTATTTCAAGACTTTTCCAGTTGCTCTCTGCTCCCACTCTACTTAATTCTTACCTGTAGCAGCCTCATGTTCAGAGTGAAGTCTCCTTCCAGCAACTGGTCCCGGATGAGTCTGAAAGATGGAAATTATTCCAGCTACTTTTGACTCTTTACAAAGAAACTTTAAAACCTATAACCTCTTCACCAGATGCCCTAACACATGCCTACAGAAGACTCCTGGATCCATGGAAGAGAAGAAGAGGAAGGCTGTGTGTGTACTTACGTCAACATGGCACAACAGACGAGCAGGAGGAAATCGAAGCGCTTGTCGTCAGCAAAGAGGGAGTCCCAGATGCGGATGACATCTGGCAGCAGGAACTCTTGGGACAAGAGCAACGTCAGCCAGCGGAAGGCAAAGAACTGGGGTTTGATGTTCTGTTCTTGCTGTCAGACAGGCACCAGGCAAACAATGAATACGTGCTCCCGGCCAGTTCCCTACAGGCAAGAGATGCACCCTGTGTTTCCATCCCCGTCTCCTCCCCAACACTGCTCCAAGCTCCCAGCTCATCCTGCAGCAGCAGGAAAACCTCTGCATCCTTTGGAGACTCTCCCATTCCTTGACTGAAGAGATTTTCAGTGCAGCCACACTCCACACCTACAGCCAAGCCAGAAAATGCTCCTCTTGTCCACAACATGGAGTAAAGGAAGCTTTTCTCCCTAAAGGCGCTATTTGTGTTCCGTTAAACCTGCCAAGTAATTTTAAAGTTCCCATTTCAAGAGCATTTTATCTGCAAAGCTGCAGCCCTCCCCCACTAGCACAGGCAATGTTTGTCAGGATTTCCTCTCCTTTCCAGAACCCTTTATTTATCAAAGGGTTTGCTATTCATGAAGAGAAACAAAGATGGAACAGAGTTCACACTGATGGTCAGTAAAACGTGCTGTAAGCACCTTTAGCCTGGAGCTTTCCTGTTTTCTGATGTTAAATCCAAGGTAGCATAAGTTTAATCAAGGTCAAACAAGTTCAGGATTCTGCTGATATTCTTAAGGACCAGCTGCTGCATGGCCAAGACCATTTCCTGCCAGCCAAACATTAAGCAGTTTTTCTCCCCACTGAATCAGCTACCAGCCAGCACTGTGGGCTGTGTCACTGTGCTGACAAATCCATCTTCTGGATTATAGAAGAAACATATCCTGACTTTTCTAGATGGAAAAAGATGTCAGTGTAATTTGGTCAAGGTTGCAGTAACAAGAATAGCTTTCCCTTCCAAACTCTCCTTGGACTTTCACACCAAATGGACTATAAGACTGAAGATGTTTGTAATGAAAGCTGCCTTCTACATGTTCTCACACAAACCCAAAGCACTTGAAAACCTTTGGATGAAAGGGAACAGTATAACTTGGCTGCTGGGATCATCCAGCTCACTGGATTTCGCTTCTCCTTTGGAATGTGCTCCATGGAGTTTAAGTCAGTGCTGTCAGGGCAGCCAGTGGCAATAGAAGTGTGTGTGTGCAGTGTGGGGGATGTTTTTTATTCTGCTCTTAAAAGCAGAAGCAATTTTGGTAATCTGGAAAGCTGAAAAGCTCTACAGCACACCCCATGTCTTCACTGATCTCTACAAGAGTGTAAAGACTCCAGCTCCAGCTTTGCAGGTGACCAAGGATCATGGCCAAGTCTCTTCAGACTCCCAGCTGGCAGCTGTGCAACAACCATCGTTTGCTTTCAGAGGCAGGCAGGGGAGGAAGCCTTGCTGTGTCAGCTCGCTCTGGGCTCACTACAAGGAGAGGTTGTTTCAGCTCACAGATAAGAGTCTCTCTGCCCCTCAGGCAAAGCCCTTCATACACTCTCTGTGCTCTACTCAAGCACAGTTTAACAAAACTGACATTCATGTGTGCTGTTAAGCCACTCCTCGCATCCCACCCAAGACCCAGAGAAACACCTGGCTCCTCACCAGTTTCAAATACAGTTCCACATCTTTTTCCTTCAGGGTGGAGTACACCTTCTCCATTTTGTAGGTAATACCACACTGAGAATCATCCAGGCTCTTAATGAAGTTGTCCCGAATTTCAGCCATTAGATTGGTAAAGCAGAAAAATGTGTCCGCTTCAGCATGTTCTGAGGAAAGAAAATAAGACCATGGGAGAATAGAGAGCTATAAAATTATCCTTGCTCCATGATCTGGTTGCTGTATTGGATTTGAGGAGTAGATGCCACCAGATCTTGGCTTGCTTGGTGTGGGTCAAAGCTAGACAACCTTTTTTTTTCCTTTTTTTTAAACTAGAAACATCTACAGAGCCACTGCAGATACTGTGTCCAACACAAGGTCTTCATGACATGAGGTCACAGAACAGTTATCTATGCCCAAGAACATAATCTGCCACCAGCACACACCCTCAGAGCTCCTGTGAAGCAGAAGCAACAGGCGAAGTCCTCCCTTTCCATTTTTTCCTTACCATCTGTATTTAGTACAAGGAAACAAGAGCTTCTAAGGGAACTTTTGAGTTCAACAAACAAAAACTGCTCAAAAATCCTCACTTTTCATGTCCTCACCACTCCAAGCCCATTCGTCTCGTACCAGTTCCCCAAAATGCCTCATGCCATGCAGAGAAGTTGCAGTACCACAGCCACTGCTGAGCAGCCAAAAGGCTTCCTCACCTTTCCATTCACTGTTAGGGTCTGTAGCAAAGGTGTAGTAAAGAGGCCCCACGATTTCATTCATGCCCTGCACATAGGCTATGCCAGGGTTCAGCTTGGCATAGATGAACAGGATCCTCTCCACCACTTCCCAGTGAGCTTCGCAGCCGCTGGGCAGAACTTCGTACTCGCTCAGAGAGCTGGGGGTGGTTTTAAGAGGGGAGCTCACCTGGAAAACAAGGCTGAATCAGGATAACTAACTGGCACAGATCCTTTAGCCATGTGCCAAGCTTGGCTTCTAACACACATAGGCACCCTGAAAGATTTGGGCTTCACCAAGTGAAGCAACTCTGGGAGCACACAGGCAGAGAAGGCCTGGTGCTGGCTGTCCCTGAAGAACAAAGTCTGTGCAGCAACACAGAGTTCCCTCTGAATCATTGCACCACATGATCTCGCACAGTAAAAACCACAGCAGTTCCACTTCTTTGTTAGTAGTATGAGGAAAGGGTATTGATGGTTGTAGGAGAAGCCACCTTCCCCAACAGCACGTGTGCTGTAACACTCATGAAAGGGGACAGAGACTACACCTTTTAACGGATACTCGGCTCTTCTCCTAATTCCAGGCTTGAGATCCAGCTCTGGGGGACTATGGAAATTTGTAGTAAATTCATAGTAAAGTAACCCTTCAGTGTTTTGCTGCCATACAAGAAGGCATATGTCAGGCATAAAATAACTCATGACTCCAAATTCTACCAGAAGTCAGGTAAAAACAATCCTTAAAATCAAATACACCTATAATTCCCTACAGTCTCTCAGGCACTTCACCTGGTTCTACAATGTCCAGCCCCCAGAATGCTCAATATCTGCTGAGGTGGTTCCTTAATTCCACCGCACAAGCAGAAAGAGAAACAGAGAACAGCCCAAGAATCACCCTTCCCCTTCCCAACCCGAGCCCTTGCCCTGTGACAAGGACACCCCAACCCTGAGCTCACGTTTGTCACCCCACTGCGGTTCCGTGCCACCGTCTGCGACTTGAGCGTGGTCTGCTCCACCCGCCTGCGCAGGGTCTCAAACTCGTTCTGGGGGTCCAGGATTAGCAGGCAGGGATAATCCGTGGGGCGCTGGAAAAACGCCATGTCAGGGTACAGCCTCCTGGGATGGACACAGAAGGAAATCAGGGACAAGAAGGAAGTATGTGCCCCATGTTGAGTGGGAGGCTGGGTTTAATATTAAACTTCGATTTCAAAGTACAATTTGTTGACCAAGCCTCTCGGCCTCAGCAATCTGAGCCTCACACACCTGACATCTTTGTCTATCTGGAGGAGCACTTCGTTATCCTTGAAGTAGGTGTTCCATCGACTGTCTGGATTTGGATTGAGGGGCTAAAGAGAAACAACAGAAACAGAAGAAGCCTGTTTCACACATGTCAAAATCCTCAGTAAACATACAGTGATTCAACAGCTCTGCTGTCACTCTGCCATCAGCACAATCTGAGCACATCAGGGTCATTTTTTTCTCTCATTTTTTTCAATCCCTTTTCACTCATCTCTTCCAGAGTCAGTTCCCAGATCAGGTTGGTTTTTTTCCCCCTCTGTTAACAAGATTCCTGATTTCAGCTCCAAACCTGTACCATGGAGATGGTATTTAGACTTGGGGTAAGAGTTATCCACCCACCCAGTACTTCGATGTTGTGGTTCTTCCCTCCACACCAAGATCCACACAAAGTTAACAACTAACCAAGAAGACAACAAGTTACATTCCAAGGGATTCAAAGATCACTGTGACCTGCTTGTGTGGTTTTACAGACATGCCAGTTTTACACCACCAAGGCTCCAGAGATCACAGTGGGCCAGGTGACTGCAGGGGAGTGAATGCTCAGAATGGTCATGGGAGCAGCTGTATCATTTTACAGTCTCTTCTGATCAGCTACTTCATTCACTCCTCCCACACACACCCTCCTAACAGCACTTTCAGAGAAGGAGAAAGCCAAGGCATGCAGGAAATAGTCTGTTAAAAAATAACCCAGCAGCCTTACTAGAAATAATCAACTCTCCTGCCTTGCACACCACAGTCCAGCCTGACTCGCCTGTTTCATTTCTATCCTCTGAGATTCGAATCCACTGATGGACCCAACTTCCCAGGGGAGCATCTCATGGCTCCAGGAACCTCTTGTGAGCCTCTCCCTCTCCCTAGGAGACCCACAGCCTGGGCAGGCAGCCCCAAAGGGCAGGAGGAGGGAAGTGCACAGCTGGAAACAGTTCTCTACAGGGAGAGAGACAAAGCTATTCGTGCTTTGTCAACAATTCACACTCAAGGCTACCATGACAAAGTGCCAGGCTGGCACCTGGGAACCATCCCTCCCTCTGACAGGGCAGAACAGTTGGGGACAGAGACAGGAGCAGCCCAGGGAGCCAGAAAAATCCCCAAGGAATTTTCTGCAGCACAAAGGCTTAGCAACACTTACGTGATCTTCTAAGGTCACATCTTCCCTTGAAACACCCAGGTTGGCTTTGGCAATCCCAGGCTGGATAATCATTTCTTTTAGGAACTGGGAATATAAATCCCTTAAAGAAAAGAAGAGCAATTTGTAATGAGGAAAATAAGGTCAAGGTGAAGACACAGAGTTCAAACAGATGTCTCTGTCCCACCCTGCTCAGTTAGAAGGCATCTGATTTTCTCTTCAGTGTAACTGAAGGGCTCAGTCCACCAGGCAGCTGGGAGAACAGCATTTCACACAAGAACAATTTGTTTTATGAAAGTACTTAATTATTTAAAGACTGTTCTCCTCCTCTGCAGATATCTTTGGAAATGAAAGGACAAGTACCAACATTCTCACCTCTGTTTCTTCAGCAAAGAGCTCCATAAGGCTTTCTCTAAAGGGAGGTAGTTCAGGAGTATCTGCACAGGAAACAGGTGAAGAGGAATTAGTATTCAATGAGCTGTTACACCGGCAAAATGAGCAAAGCAAAACACAGTGGCTCAAAGTGGCTCTTGGAAAATACTGGGAGTTCTCTCCAGAAAGCCGAGCACTTTGCTAAGCAACACTCAGGAATATTTTAGGGACTGGCTTTCAACACAGAACTATTTGTAGGACTGATCAATAGCTAACCTGACCGAAATGCACTGCTAGCTTAAAACTGAGGCTGTTCACATACAAAGTGCTGATCTCCACAAATTACTGCAACTTCTAGTGGCTTTTAAGCTCTAGATTTATTGTTTGTTTGTTTACAAATTTAACCGCCAAAAAAGTGCAACTTGTACCTAATCAACCGAAAGCATCACTCACAAGAAAGAAAAGCACCCCAAGCAAAACTCACCTTCCAGCACAGGCAGCGCAGCCCACCATCAAAAGGAATTCCTGTGGAACACCAGGCAGAGAAATAACCACGTTAGCCTATCTCTCACGGCGGGTCGCTGATGTCACCTCACAAACAGGCCTGGCAACACTCTTCCTCCCCTAGGGGCATGAAGTTTCTTTCCCCAGGGACGCTGCCGGGGTTATCCACAGTGTCTCCCACGGGGACACCCCGTGTCAGGCGGCACCAGCCCAGGGCACCACCGTGCCCGGCGCCCCCTCCCCAGCCTGGGACCAGTCCCCGCGGCACTCACCGCTGAAGCACAGCTCGCGGAGCTTGGTCAGAGCCACCGTGGGTTCGCCGAGCACCTCCTGGAAGTCCGCGATCCTGAGGAGAGCGAAGCCACGGGCGTCATCAGGGTTGGTACAAGCACCCCAGAGCCCCCGAAACCTCAGAGCCCCCGATTCTCGAGNCCTCCGTGACAAAGCCCCGCCCCATTAATACCGCCCATGTCACAAAGCCCCGCCCCCACCCCGCGCGCTATGCTCCGCCCCGTTCCATTCCACTGTTCGCTAAGCCCCGCCCCTGCCCGGTAAGCTCCGCCCCACACCCGCCTCGGGGCGTTCGCAGAGCCCCGCGGGTCCGGTCCCTGCCCTCGCTCGGCCCTGTCCCGGCTCCCCGCGCCCCCCGGGACACAGCGTGGGCCCCTCTCCAGGCACTAAGCGCCAGAAGAGACCCCGTGGGCTGGAGCAGCCGATCCCCCAAGTACTGAGGAGACCCCCGGGGTGGTCGCTCTGTTCCAGGCACGCTCCAGCCCATGCCAATGGCAACCGTGGGCGAGGCCCGCGGGAATGGCCCCCCTCAGTGAGGGGGCGCGGTGAGACCTCTGCGGTGGCGGCAGCCACGGCCCCTGAGCGAGGGACAGGCCGGGCTGTGCCCACCCGTCGCGGCGAGACCCCGCCGGGACGCCGCGGCCAAGCCCTGCCCCGCGCAGTGACGTCAGCGCCTCCGCCGCGTGGCGTCACGGCCTTGTGACGTCATTGAACATCCCCGTCCCCGCCGGGTCCCCGCTGACCGAGCGTTCCGGCCGGGCCGGTGTTTCCGGGGAAGGACTCGGTGGCGCTTCCGGCGCGGTCGGAGGAAGTGACGGCGGGTTTGTTGACAGCGGAGGCTGCGGCGGGGGGAGCGGGCCCGAGCAGGACGCGGACCCCGGCCCGCCCCGGGGAGCCGGGACCAGCCGGGACCAGTCCCCCATGGCGCCAGGTGAGTACCGGTTCCTCCTCCCCAGCCCGACCCGGGGCACCGGGCCTGTCCGCCTGGGCGGGGGGAGGAACCGCCGCCCCCGGCAGTGCCGGACTGTGCCCCCGGCACAGTCCCCGTCCCCTCCCCGGGACTGCCGGGAGCAGCCGGGCCCCGCCGGGCAGGGCTTCGGCCCGCGGCAGCAGCTCCGGCGCTGCCCGGCGAGGTGACCTCTGAGTGCCTGGGGGACGAGAGAGGGCTCGGGTTCGGGGCCAGCGCTGCCCACGAGGCTGATCGAGACCATCACGGTGGAGCCCCAGCGCCCGGAGAGCCGTGACCAGGGATTCCAGGTAGTCTTCCTGGGCAGGCGACTTACAGAACGAAAATCCTTGATGTAATTCAGTGAGCTGAAGGAGCATCTTTACTGCAGGCAGATCAACACATTCCTCGGCGGGTGCGAGCTGTTTCATTTACGGTGTCAGTCTGGCTGGCTGACAAGTTGGGAGTTGCAGGCTTTGCTGGGACAGTTCGAGGATAGTTCGATCTCCTCCTACTTGACTTTCCCTAGTGTAAGAAGGGATGGTGTTTCCCCACAAAGGCAGCAAAGACCTATCAATTAATAAAATCACAGTGATTTGCAACTGCAACATGCCAGCTAAATGACAGTGCAGTTTCCCTTAAGAGCATAACCTGTGCCAAACTCTGCATTTCCATTACATTTGTAATTCTGAAGTCGCTGTAATCAGCTCATGTCAGTGCATATTGTTTGCCCTCTCCTTGGACGAGTCCCTGATGCTGGAACAGTCAGCTTTGCCAATCATTTTTGTAGCAACAGCGTAAATGTTGTGTGGTTGGCCTGGAGCCATGGTGAGTCAGGCTTGGCTCGGGGCACTGCCTGGAGAGAGGCTGGGAGAGATGATCAGTCTGAAGTCCAAGGGAGAGGATATTGGCACTGGCAGCCCCAGGAGAGGTCCCGAGCCTCACGTGCCAGTGCAGCCTGGAATGCTGTAACAATGCAGATGCAGCCTGGAAATGAGCAATACTTGCAAAGAGGCTGGTGGGTCCTGGATGCTGGGGATGGGGTAGGTAGGGCTGCCTGTACTGCACCTGAGTTTGGGTGTGTGGATGGCAGGAGGGTGCTGTTACTGCACAGAGAGGGCTGTGTGCCCATGGCTTTTGTGTGCCTGCTCCCAAGGTGCTGAGGAACTCAATTCCTTGGTACACTAAGATGGAAGCAAATCCGCCGAAACAAACTGGAAGAAATACTGGCGGCTGAAGTTCTGGTCACTTTTCAATTCTTCCTCTTGATTTTTTGGCATCTTTCATGCATCTGTCTTTAACTTTTCCAAAACCCACGTGGCACCAGGCAGCTCATTGCTGGTGGCAGTCATCCTGTGTGAAGCTTCCTGAACAATTAGACAAATGTTAATGATTTCAGCCTCTCCAGTTCTTTTCTTTTTGTCACTCATTGAGGTTATAACTAGACACAGTATTGATCAGGGCAGCTATTGACACTTTTACTTCCCTCTCTGCTGCTGAGATGTTGTCTTCAGTCTAAGGAGGGAGAGGCCAGCTTGTGTTGCATTCTGGACAAAAGGTCACAGCAGCTGCTCAGATATCTGTAATAAATCAGGAGGATGAAAGCTTTGCTTTGGTCTTATGTCACTGGGACAGTTTAACCATTCGTGATATTAAACTTCTGCATGGAATTGTGTTGGTGGATCACAGGGAGCTCAGAAGTTAAAGGGCAGCTGATTTCTTCAGGGCTGAGATCAACCGGCTGCATTGTGCTGGTCTCAGCAGAGAGGGAACAGAGGCTTGTCAGAGCCACAGGAAGGCAGTCCTTGCCCTCTGGTGCTCTGAGCTGCTTGGACAAGTCCCAAGCACTGGCTCTTTCCAGCTGCACGTGACAGTAGATTGTCAATGGGAATTTGTTTCTGAGTTCTCTGGCCATCGGTAGTAAACAGTGGAAGAACACTGGCTGCAGGGACCTCCTGTCTGATGGCACAGGGGAACTGGTAGGGACAGCAGAACATGCTTCCCAGCTGGTTCAGATCTTCCTGTTGATCTTGCCTTTCTGGAAAGATTCTCTCCAGCAAGCTTCAGGCAAAATCTGCAAGAGGGACTTGTTCTGGAGGTGAGGCCGATTCATCTCCAAAGCAGACACAGGACAGCTTCCTCCCACCTGCATTCCCTTTGCCAGAGAGACAATACTCTGCACTCAGTGGCCCATTTCAGCCTTGACTTCTCACCTTACTCAACTCAAAAGGTGAGAACTATGGATTGTGGAGCTCCTCCTTTATTGAAGTTAAAACCCCTCCATTTTCATTGATTGGACCACATGCACCTCAGTGGAGCTATTGTGGCACTATTGAGAAGTCCCAGGTTTATGTTCTTGTGACTCCCAGCTTAGCACTCAGTGACCAAAAGAGCAAGTTCCGCCTTTAACACCATGATTGAAGAGAGTTCAAAGTATAATTTTTATGATTGCTGAGGTTTTGGGGGTTTTTACCTTTTAGAGTGATTAGAGTGATTAAGCTGAGGAATGGGAGTTAAACCCTTCTGTCTTGTACTGATCCCAAAGGAATGAAGGAAAGAGAGAGCAGCAGAGGATTAAGAAAAGCAGAGAGCTGGTAATACACAAGTGTCCTGCTATTTGCAGCTGCAGGATTAAAGATCAGAAATGGAATATGGTTAAGGACATTTTGCAACAACTTCTCCAGCAATAGCTGCTCAGCTGTGGTGCAGAGAATAACTACCTCCACAGCATCAGTGTTCTCAGGGCCAGCAGGGACAGACTTACTGATAGGACACAGGTTTTATATTTAAAAAACCCATTTCAACACAATTTTTTGTGTCTGTGGGAATATTTAGAAAAGTTTAGGTTTGCTTATAATGTGATTAGACCCCTTGAAAGTGAAATGTCACTGCTGGTCTTCAAGCTAGCTTTTCTGATAAGCCCCTCAAGGCCCCAGTGAGCAAGTCTTTATACTTGACAGCAGTCAAGTAGTTTCAAATCAGAAAACAGACAGGGATAGTTTCCCTCAGTTGTCTGCCTCACCCATCCTTTATCCTGTTCCAGAAATGAAGAAGGGCAAAAGCCCCTTGCCTTTTTCCAGTTTAGTCACTCTTTGTGACAGACTTGGGATGGTGAGGCTGAACTGGATGTAGAGGTGTCCGGCACAATCACAGTCCTTGCCTTTACAGTGCACTCAGAGGGATCCCAGACCAGTCTGTGTGTTTCTCTCTGGCTTCTGATCCACTTCACACTCTAGTTTAAGGACTTGCATGAAGCTTCTGACTTGACACTACAGAGAAACACTGAACTTGAAAATGAACCTTGACGTGGAATGTTGGCAAAGAGAATGACAGGCAGGAGATACGGGGCCACAGATCCCACCAGTGCCATACAAAGGATTATGCTGACAGTAAATGTTCTGCTGGTTTATCCAACCCACTCTGAAGGAAACCAAGCAATGTGGCTCCTACCACTTCCCTTTCTGAGGGCCTTTGTCAGCCAGATAACCCTGCAATGAGGAAACATTTTGCTGTGTAGCGTCATTTCCAAGCACATCACACTAACTAATTCCCACACTATTCCCTTGGAGTGGGAATACCACGGAATTAAGGGCACACTGCCAGAGGCCGAAGTGCTGCAGGCCCTTTTGAGGTCAGCAAGTGTTGGGGCTGTAAATACAACAAGCATCCTGCTGGTGGGACAGCTTTGTGGGATACTTGCAGCTGTGCCTTTCTCAATGCATCTTTTTTCCTCTCTCTGCTTATAGCTGTCCTGATGGCCCCATAAATTCATCCCAGAACTTCATTTGAGGGAAGGATCTCCTGCATCAAAAGCTTCCTTCTGGTCTTCCTCATCCCATCATTTCCCTCAAGATGGCATCTGACAGTCCTGAGTCGCTGATGACCTTGTGCACTGATTACTGCCTTCGCAACCTGGAGGGGACTCTCTGCTACCTCCTGGACAACGAAACGCTCCGGCTCCATCCCGACATCTTCCTGCCAAGCGAGATCTGTGACAAACTTGTCAACGAGTACGTTTCAGGCCTGGTTTGGGAAGGAGCTGGGAGCTCAGAGAAGGGAGAGTATAGTTCTTCAACAAGATTTATGGGAAAGAATTCATAGGGCTGTGTTTTTCCAGTTGATCGTATTGACAAATAAGGGTTTGCATGAACTTCAGAAGGAAGTGTTTCCTTTTGTACTGCTCTCATTCTAATATCTGTGGTAATCACCCTTTCTAAGTTATTCTGAGTTCAACGAGATGCTGTAAAAAGGGAAATGAAAAGAGTAAACCCAGAGTGAAAGTCACTGCTTCTTCCTGGAATGTCAGTGAGCAACAAGGAAGCTTTCCCATTTCCTATCACTGAAGCATTACAACACTCTGTCCAAGCAGAGAAATAAGAGTGCAAAGTACTAACAGATGTTAAATTTGAAGGCTGCTGCTCCCATAGTTTTATAAAGCAACCTATTTCCAGGGATTTATGTAATTTGGCTGTCACGGTCTCTGTTGGCTGAACTTGTGCCCACAAAGTCTGGCAGAGAATTCTGGCCAGCTAATTTTCTGAAAATGAAAAAGAAAATAAAATCAAATTACTAACTTTAAACAGCTAGGGAAAAAAATCCTGGAGTCTGTGCTTGCCAGAATCCAGTTTGCTCACACATGCAGAGTCTTGGACAAATCTTTGCCCAAGATTTTCCAAGGGATCTTTGGTTCTGTGACAGAAGAGGTGGGTGAGCTCCTTTGCCCCAAAGGCTGATCAGGGTGATATGGGGGGGTTGGGGTGGGTAGGCTGATGTGTGTTCCCAACTCTGTCACACTTCCTTGTCACCAGTGCACGTGCCAAAGCTGTGGTTGAGCCTGTGCTGTGCTAATACCAGTGCCCCACACAGGTACGTGGAGCTGGTGAAGACAGACAGCATCTTTGAACCCCATGAAAGCTTCTTCACACTCTTCTCAGACCCACGGAGCACCAGGCTAGCCCGGATCCACCTGCGGGAGCACATTGTGCAGGACCAGGACCTGGAGGCCATCAGGAAACAGGTGGGGTTGCAGTGACAGCTGCCACGTCACGTAGCAGCACAGGCACCAGCTAGAATGCCAGACACCCAGAGATTCCCGAGGCTCCATCCTTTGCTGTCCAGGCTTTCTTTCGACTAACCTCAGCTTCTCCCTTCTCAGCTCCCAAAGCCACTGTTGGGACTGGCATAGGATGCAGGTCAAATTGGGTGACACATGGTTTCAGGCTGTCCCAGTGGGAAGTGTGGGGCAATCACGGTGGGCACTTCACCTGTGAAATATCTCTAACCTCGATTTCCCTTCTTTCAGGATCTTATTGAGCTCTACCTGACTAACTGTGAGAAGCTGACAGCCAAGAGCCTGCAAACCTTGGTGAGCTTCAGCCACACTCTGATCTCCCTGAGCCTCTTTGGCTGCTGCAATATCTTCTACGAGGAGGAGAACCCCGGGGGCTGCGAGGACGACTGCCTGGTGAACCCCACGCGCCAGGTCTTGGTCAAAGACTTTACTTTTGAAGGCTTCAGCCGCCTGCGCATCCTGAACCTGGGCCGCCTGATCGAGGGGGTAAACGTGGAGACACTGCTGCGGCCCTTGGCCTCCCTTGCAGCTCTCGACCTCTCTGGGATCCAGCTGAATGATGTGGGATTCCTCACCCAGTGGAAGGACAGTCTGGTTTCCTTAGTGCTTTACAACATGGACCTTTCAGAGGAGCACATCCAAGTGATCGCACAGCTTCGCAAGCTCAGGTCAGCAGATCTGTTCTTCCTTCTTTATCCTCCAGCTGACAGGGAAAGGTCTTTCAGAAATGGTCTTCTTGCCTGCTGTAAGAGAGGTACCCACTGCTGGGTCCAGCTTATAAACCTTCCTGTGAACAGGCTCAGTCATTGTACCTATCTGCTTAGCATACTTGTACATATCTGACATGTCTAAAGCCAGTCTGAATTTTGCTTGTAAGAAGACACCACTAAGCAGAAACCACCCACTGGGGAAAAAAACCCAACACACATGTGACTCCATTGCCCCATCTAGGTGTGCAACAGGTAGAAGACACTTTTGTGAGTGGGATGTTGGCTCCAGTCTTAGGTTGGAGCCAGCAAAGTCTCTCCGTCCTGTAAAGAATCACACCTGCACACAATGGCTGGTCAGTTTGTCCCACCACTCCCTTAGCAGCAAGATTTCCTCAAAAGCATTTCCCTAAATGCTTAAGCATTTAAATACCTGAATGAAATCAGGATAATGTAATAGCCTGGGGTGGAAAAATTATATGATTAGGGAAGCAGACAAAAATCTGTGTAATTTAATTTGTGGGAGGAGACAGGATACATTTCTGGGGATGCACAGATCCTCTGATGCATCTTAATCTCCAGGTAGAAATGCTCAGGTGGCTGCTGTGATGGAGTTTGGAAAAGTAGTTTCTGAGCCTGGAGCAATTCCCTTTGTGATGTGTGGCTAGATAATTCACTGTGGTCCATTCCAACTAGCCCTCTACCAGATAGAGGTTAGACACAGGGCCAGCTGCTGCTGCTAGAGCCTACAGAACCACTTTCCTGTGTCTTGGGAAGGAAATATGATAAATAATAATCACACTTGGCTCTGGTAGGGAGGTACAAGCCCCAGCTTTCAAGGCTGTGAGATGCTCTCTATCACTTGCAGGCACCTGGATATCTCCCGAGACCATCTGTCCAGTTATTACAAGTTCAAGCTGACCCGGCGGGTTCTAAACTTGTTTGTGGAAAACCTGGTGAACCTCACTTCACTCGACATCTCAGGGCACACCATGCTGGAGAACTGCACTATCCCCAGCATGGAAGAGAAGATGGGCCAGACAAGGTAGGGAAACAGCAATTACTGAGGTCTGTTTGGATGGATAGATCAATCAAAAATGAATTGAGAACAGTTCGCTCTTCTGAGTTCCCAGATTCTGTAGGTCTAATCAGTGCTAAAAAGCAGGATACAACTCTTGCCAGGTTCCCCTGACAGTAGAGACTAGTGTGAGAATCAGCTGTGATTGCTGTATGCAACACATGTAAGGACTTGTAAGAGTAAAAAAGAATTCATCCCATCTGCCTGCCATGCATATCTGAAGTATTTCAATTCTTTTCCACACACATTCTCCCAGGGATCTCCTGCAGGATTTTTTTTCTGAAAGGACTCCAGAGCCCTTTACACATTTCTGACACAAAATACTCTTACCCTTGTGGAAATCCAGGCTCTTCTGACAGAACATTTATACTCTGGTGTCATACATGAGCATTCATAGGAGGGCTGAGTGTTTTAGGAGCTTGGAATCTAAAGGCCTGTTTTCAGATTTGACCTGGATACTGGGCAGATCAAGCCTTGCAAATTCTGGTGTCCCTCAGCAGAGGCATACCTTGAGATCTAGTTTTCACATCAGTCAATAACTCTGCCCTCCTGTTAAGCTGACCAGAAGCAAAGAATTGAGACAGTACTGGGTCCTTTTCACCAGAGCTGGTGAAAATGCACTGGCTCTTGGTCAACAAGAAACATGGCAGCAAAAACAGTGTTCCTGCATGCTCACAGAAGCAGACTTAGCATGTCCATCACATTACAAATACATTGGATGAGTGAAATCCACAGCCCTTAAAGAAGAAATTTTCATGCCAACTAGTGAATTTCCATGACAAATTTTACCTGGGAAAGCTGCATCCTGTCTCCAGTAATTCTTACTGCTGGTTCTGTTCAGCACATTCATCTTTCATTCACGATCACTTGGGATGAATATTGAGAGTTATGTTCATAAGCAGCTGCCTGGTATAAAATGAAGTGTAGCTTTTACCACTCTGGGTATGAAGCAGTACAGTCAGATTGAATTGAGGGCTGACACCCATCTCTGTGGCAGGAGACACCTGAAGAAACACAATACCAACATAAGCAATCTTGTTTTTTCACCCCAGCACGGAGCCAGCAAAGAGCAGCATTGCTCCCTTCCGGGGTCTGAAACGACCACTGCAGTTCTTGGGCCTTTTTGAAACATCCCTCTGCCGCCTGACCCATATTCCAGCCTACAAGGTAAGGAGGCTGCAGGAATATTGGCAGTAGGAACTTGTTAGAAGTTGAAAGAACATGAGAACACTGGCTGCCAGTAGAGTGCAGTTCTTTGGGTCTTGGATGTGACAACTGAGCTCTGACCTTTCAATAACTACTTCATAATGCAAGAAAACTGCGAGAAAGCAAAACCTCTTGCTTTTATAAGGGTTTTTATAAGGGTTTGTCAGAAGACCCCTTGGAGAAAAGCATGGAGAAATCATCCTGCCTGAAGGATGTCTGTGACTACAGAAAAGAATTTAAGACAGTAGGAGTCCTACTTTTGAATAGCCTCCTCCTGCCCCAAAGGTGCCCTTTCTCATCCCTCTGGACTGAAAAGTAACTCAACCTTTGTCTCATCCTGGGCTGAATGTACTCTCAGGGCAGAGGGAAAGGTATACCCTTTGACCTTCCAGAGATTCCTTCTCATGTTGGTTTTCCTCCTTCATAATTTCTCTCCTGACTCTTTATGCTCTTCCACGCCAGGTGAGTGGAGACAAGAACGAGGAGCAAGTCCTGAATGCTATCGAGGCTTACACCGAGCACCGGCCCGAAATCACTTCCCGGGCCATCAACTTGCTTTTTGACATTGCCCGCATCGAGCGCTGCAGCCAGCTGCTGAGAGCCCTCCAGGTAAGCATTGGCTTCACCCTGACAAGCAGAATTTTGCACTCCCAGTCTTTTTTTTCCCACCCTGGGACACTGTATCAGGCCATTCCAGAGAAAGTTCCAGTAGCATAGTGGAACTGGCTACCTTCATTTCCTAAGCACATTCCTGCAATGCCTGGGCTACACATTCCTTGCAGGCTTCTAACAGCCACTCCAAGAATTAGCAGCAAGTCCGTGGCACTGAAGCTCCGTGTTGCTTCTCTGCAGCTGGTGATCACAGCCCTCAAGTGCCACAAGGATGACAAAAACATCCAGGTGACAGGCAGCGCTGCGCTCTTCTACCTGACCAACTCCGAGTACCGCATGGAGCAGAGCGTGAAGCTGCGGCGCCAGGTCATCCAGGTGGTGCTGAATGGCATGGAGTCCTACCAGGAGGTCACAGTAAGAGCAGCACAGATGCCCTTGGTTCCCATAGTCCTCTTTCCCTGTATCACTTCTTTAGCCTGGTGTCAGCATTTGGGTTTCCTCTGCTTGCAGGGAGTTAAACAAGGCAGAGAAGTTACTGCCCAGGTCTGCTCCTGGTCTCCACTCAGCAATGGGGATTACATGCAGGGTGCTCCTTTTTATCTACGAACAGTGGTCAAAGTGTGTGTGTGACACAGATACCCAGCACTGACTGTGGGGTGAAATGGTTGTTGGTTAAAGGAGGTGTTTAGTCAATGGAAAGAAACATCTCAAATCTCTATACTGGAAGTCAGCTGTTTAGAGAGCCCACAGGCAGTGAGGAACTGGCTTGGACAGCAATGGGCCCTGGATAGCTGGGTGGCCTTGTGAGACTGAAGTGACAGTCACGGAGCATGGCTAAAGCACAGCACCAGATCAGAGGGTAACAGAAATCTCAGTAGCTATAGTCAGGCAAGAAGATGGTTTCAGTACCAAGCAGCAAGGAAACAGGTGGTGGGGTCTGTGCTTTTGTAGCCACTTGGCCCAGTGTTTGCTTCCTTTTGACCCAGGTACAGCGGAACTGCTGCCTGACCCTATGTAACTTCAGCATTCCCGAGGAGCTGGAGTTCCAGTACCGCCGAGTGAACGAGCTGCTGCTGAACATCCTCAACCAGAGCCGGCAGGACGAGTCCATCCAGCGCATCGCTGTGCACCTCTGCAATGCCCTGGTCTGCCAGGTGGACAACGACCACAAAGAAGCTGTGGGCAAGATGGGGTTTGTCATGGTTGGTATGGTCCCAAGGTGTCTACTTCTCTGTAACCCAGGCTAGGACAATTCCCTTGCAGCTGTCCATCAAATGCCTCCAGCCATGATTCAGTCTCACAGTATCACAGGAGGGAACCAGTGTCCCAGCAATGCTGACCTCTCCTGAACTTACCTCTTTGCTTGCTTACCAACACTGCAAGTTATGATCTCAGAGACAGGCAGGTCTGAGGGCAGGAAGCACGGTAACCTAACACCTGACCTCACCACATCAGGTTATTTCCAGATCTGATATCATCTCGTGACTGTCTCCTTCTGCTTCTCCCCAAGTTTGCATCAATTTCCCAACTCAACCCATATCCCCCACCTTTTCCAAGAACCACAAAGGCTGTTGCTTTGGCACAGTTATGTCACATCCCAGACCTTGTCATACAGCTCAAAACTGACTTAACTGCAAACTCAACAGCTCAGGGACTGTGGCATAGTTCAGCTTTGTGAATACTTGCAACTTGGAACATGACCCAGTCCCAGTGGTTTAGAGAAAGACATATCAAGTAGGTTCTCTGCAAAAGGTCAAAATTGGCCATAACTGCTGTGATACTGCAGGGCTGGTAAAGTTTTAACTCTGTGATTTTTGAACTGTTTCTCACTCTCCCCCTTTCTTTGCCCACAGACAATGCTGAAGTTGATTCAGAAGAAGTTGGCTGATAAAACGGTGCGTGTTTCCCAAAAAACCCATATACATAGAATATTTTCTTTTCAGTCTGACTTAGGCATGGAGATCAGCCCAGAGTGCCAGCTCAGCTTCTCTAACAAACACAAGGCATCTCAGCTGACGCTGAAGAATTTCCTGTCCCAGAGTGAGGGCAGGGGAATGTGACGGGGAGGCAAAAATTAAACAAAAAACCCACTTACTGACAAGTTGAAAGTGAACAACAAGGTTTTCTTACCTCTGAAGTCATCTAGGGTGATGCCAGAGAGGAAACAGGTGATTGGTTTGCATAAGGCTCCTGCATTTGCAAAGCTCTGATTCTATCCCTTTCCCTGTAGTGTGATCAAGTGATGGAGTTCTCCTGGAGTGCCCTCTGGAACATCACTGATGAGACTCCAGATAACTGCGAGATGTTCCTTAACTACAGTGGCATGAAACTGTTCTTGGAGTGCTTGAAAGTAAGTGTCTGATTGTCTCTGGAGAGATGCTGACAGGAGCAGTGGAGATGCAAGTGCCTGGGCAGGATCCCTGGCTCTACTCTCTCCAAGCATTACTTCCTACATTTCACAAAGAGGAAAGTAAAAGCTTGTGTAAGTTCTTCTTTCTCACATCATTCCACCCAGCCAGTAGAACAGAGAAACTTACAGTGAACACACCTTCCCCTTTGCCCATCTTTGCTCAGCCCCCTCAAGCAGAGCAGCAGTGAACAGTGGGCCTGGTTTTGATCCTGCCTTTTCACACACACCTTTAGCACCATTTGGCACCTGCCAAGGAGCCATTGCTGACTACCCAAAAACACAGAGTTTTTCTACGTGTGCTGTACAGCCTTTTCCCAGGGTTGCTTGTTCTCAGCATCACCAGAGTCCTACCTGTGTATAATCCTGTTCCTTGCCTGGCCAGGAGTTCCCAGAGAAACAGGAGCTGCACCGCAACATGCTGGGGCTCCTGGGCAATGTGGCAGAAGTGAAGGAGCTCCGCCCTCAGCTCATGACCTCCCAGTTCATCAGTGTGTTCAGGTGAGTGCCTGGCTGCCAACCAGCTGGACTCTGATCTCTTCTCCTGAACCCACCTGGAGGCTTGTGAACCTCTACTGCATCAGCTGCTCTAAGTGATCTCCTCTCTCTTGGCAGCAACCTACTGGAGAGCAAAGCTGATGGGATTGAGGTGTCATATAATGCCTGTGGAGTGCTCTCCCATATCATGTTTGATGGTCCAGAGGCCTGGGGGATCTGTGAGCCCCACAGAGAGGAAGTTGTGAAGAGGATGTGGGCAGCCATCCAGAGCTGGGATATCAACTCCAGGAGAAATATCAATTATAGGTGAGGAATGGAGAAGATTGACCCACTCAACGGGAGGCAGGATTGTCACAGGAAGGAAACACCAACAGAGAGAAAGAAGAGAGAGAGCCTAGCATAGAGACTGTTCAGAGTGAAGGAGAAACATCCTCAGGGACATAATCTTTAGTGAGGGTTTCACATCTACCTTTGAAACTTGTTACATAAGATGCTGAAATTAGACACCTTACCTGACAATTCCTATGGGAGAAGTTTGGCAACCAAGCAGAATTTCTCTTGCATGTTTCTTCTGAAATTGAGTAGTTCAGGAAAACCATGGTCTGTCTGGGACTGCCTAAGCATTTTCCTCTGATACTGCTGTCCTTTTAAGTCTGTTTGCTTCCTAAAGTCACATGCTTTCACTCTTCTCTGGGGCATATTTAGACACAGTTACCAGAAATCCTTCCAAGGTTAATACAACTGCTGGAATCCTCTAAACCCCTTCCTGTAAGAGGGTATCAGGTACTCTGAATTCCCTTAGAGCTTGGCAGGGATCCAGAACTGGCATTCCAGTACCTGTTTACAGTATAGACAGTATAGTATTGTTGTCAGAAGAAACACAGCAATCCTTGCACGTCTGCAGCCAGCTTTGCCTGGGTATAGTTTGGCTTTGTCCCTCCTCAGACTGATCAGTGCTGTTGGATTTCAACTCTTGTGAGGAAATGCCTAATGGAGGATGGAAATCAGTTCCTGGGCTCAGTTGCCTTCATTGCACCTATTTCTCTGGGCAGTGTGTTTGTGCTGAAGTGGTGTTGGCCTGTAATCCTGCCAGACCTGCCCTGAGACACTGACTTAGCCTCGGTACCAGAATCTTTGACATGCCAATGGATTTACTTCTGTGGTATCTATGAGCAGAGTGTGTATTGCTGTGAGTGGCAAAGGTGCTGGAAGAAGTAGCTCTTGGATTTTTAACAACTTCTGTAATATTTCTGTGCAGGTCATTTGAACCAATCCTTCGCCTTCTTCCACAAGGGATCTCCCCAGTCAGCCAGCACTGGGCCACCTGGGCACTCTATAACCTGGTCTCTGTCTACCGTAAGTTCTCTTTTTGAAATCATATCTACTGTATGAGGAGGTGGACCTCCCTCAACTGGGGGCTATCAGCAGAAAAAGTCTTCCAAGATAAACTGTGTAGGTAGAGAAAACCTTCTTTGAATGATGCAGGGATGTCCAGGCAGCACAGCCAAATAAAGCTAATTAGACTTGGTGTATAGGAAATTCCTTCACTGTTTTGATCCTTCTCTTTCCCCTCCTGCCACCCTTTGTACCACTGTGGTGAGGGTTCACAAGGACCTGATTTATTCTTTTCTCTGCAGCTGACAAGTACTGCCCACTGCTGATCAAAGAAGGTGGGATTCCTCTCCTGAAGGACATGATTAAAATGGCCTCAGCACGACAAGAGACCAAGGAAATGGCCCGGTAGGACAACAGTGCACCATCACAAACTCTCACTTTAGCCTTAGTTTAGTTTTTAATTCTTCCACATGAAGTGAGGCTACCAAAGCAAGGCCTTTAGTGATGTGTATGAGAGGTATGAATTGAACACAGGAGAAGCAGAGGAAAAAGAGGATGAAGACAGAAGACTAGAGGTGTTTTTAGGTGGGCAGTACACACAGATCATTGCCAGGCAGTTGGGTTGTAGACTGGCTTGTTGAGCAAGGGAGCCATGTGGGCAACTGCAGTTCTTAGGCCAGTAGTCTCCAGTTATCATTTTTCCCTGTACTTGGGTGGGCTACCTGTCTTCAGAATGATACTGGCCTGTCATTGACCTGCCAACTACACAGTTAAAATGAGAGCATTTTTCACAAGGTAGAGTCCATCACCCTTGCAATGACACCTTTCTTTGGAGTCATCCTTTCAGAACTGTAAAACCAGCTGCAGTTTCTGTTCATTGGCAAAGGGAGAGCTGTAATTTCATACCTGCAGGATGAATAGAAGAGAGAGGTAGAGATCTGGGAATACATACCTGGTGAGTGGGCAGCAGGTATTCCCACAGCTGAAGGGTTGCTAAATGCTGGAGGGGACTGGAGCCTGCAGAAGACAGTCACAGTTACACACAGTGTATGGGATGGGACAGGTGACAGCACAGTGAAGGACAAACGTTTGTATTCATGTATTAACTGGTGGGATTTAAAGGCATCTGAGGTTTTGGATATGGGGGTAATGAATGAATGGTCACAACTGCATCTGGATATGCACCACCATAACGTCACATTCCAAGTTGGGAGCTGCTTTTGTGGAGTTGACTGGTTTTGACACAGTTTGTGTCTCAGATACAAACAGGACACAGTTACACAGAAATCAACTCTGGGACAGTTCTTACCTTACTGTCCCACGGCTGAGGTACAATAAGTTTTAAACTAAACTCTCTCTCCTTGTCCTTGTTTTATCCATAGGAAAGTTATAGAGCACTGCAGTAACTTTAAGGAGGAGAACATGGACACTTCCAGATAGAGGCAGTCACCCAATGCCTCTTGCCAGCACTGTATCCAGCTTCTCTCTAACTCACTGTACATAGGGAGGACTCTTTCTTACCAACTCGCCTGTTGGAAGGAAACTTTATGTGTGTGTGTGAGACCCTCAGTAGATGAAGGTGAATAGGGGAGGGGGGAGGGACTTTTTGCACAACAAAATGCTTTCCTTAACTTAGTGGACTTTTTTGTTATGAAGTTTCAGGTTGAAGTTCCGTGTGTATGATTTCTGTATAAAAAGAAAACAAAAAACAAAGACAGTTACATAATGTATCTTTTAACCTTTTGATTTTAGACCACACAGAGAGCCTCAAATGACCATGACCTTGAAGACCTAGTTGTGTGATCACTAGTGTGACATGTTTATTTCCCACTTTTTAGAAAATTCCCTTTTGCTGTACTGCATGAGGTCCTGTGATGTCTGTAAGAACACCAGTCCTGAATCAGCACTGGCTGCTCAGTGGGGTGACAGGCAGTGATGAATTATTTATTTGGTTAGAGAGGTCGGAGGACACAATACCAGAGAGACAGACCAAAAGAACTGACATTTTAGTGAGTCTTATAAATGGAGAAACTACACAAGACCTTTCAAGTTAATTCACACCCTTAAGGGCTTTTTAATAGAAGACTCATATTAATGGAATCATTGCTAATTCTGTGTGGTCATTTGGAAGTATGGCATTCCCAATAAATTCAAGAGGTCTGTTTTGTCCCCATTGGCAATACAGAAGGATCTGCCAGCCCACCCAGCCTCAGGTGGTCAGGAATGACCAGCAGAACCAGTTACACGTTCTTGGCTACACAGAGCTGCTCTCTTGAAGGGAGCCCGTGCAACAAGGCACAAGGTTGTTCACAAAGGGCTACACATCTTCATTCCAGTCCTTCATCACCTTTTTAGTTGCGTTCTGTTTTGTAGGGAAGGGCTACAAAGCCAGAGTATTTCCCTCTGCATACTGTACTATGCTAGGCCCTAGTCCAGAGCAGCTGTACCCCTTCATGCAAGTCCCAGAAAGGGACCAGGGCTGTCTTGCTCTCCCTCAGTCTGTGCCATCACAAGCTGTGCTCAGTAGCATCATGATCTCCCTTCACAGAAAGCTCACTGCAGCACAACTGATGGAATTGGAGGTGGGAAGTCTCCGGGCACCCTCTGAAAGGCAATCCCAGGAAATAGCACCTTTTGTTCCATCCCAGTATCTTCCCCCTTTCCTCAGAAGCAAAAGGTCCTATTCCTATCCGACTCCCAGAAGCACTTACCAGTGCAGTCCCAGTCCCCTCAGCAGCATTACTCCAGTCCTTGTGACACAGGTGAGAGGAGAGCCCCACTGAGCTGGTCTTCACTGTAGCACTCCAGACCTGTAATGGCTCAAGGAGCTGAAAGCCAAGGTTTGCCTCACAGCCTGGCACTCATCAGCACGGCTGTCCACGTCACAGCCCACTGCTCATCACAGTTCTTTGACAATTCACAGATCTTCCCTTAGAAGGGATTCAGAAAAGATGTGCCTGGTAGAAGGAAGATGAGCCTGTGGCCATGCAGGCTGGGACATTTCAGGCCTCAGAGTAACTTGCTGCTCTCTTCCCTTGTACACTTTGCTCTCGGATTTGAGTCGCTGCTATGAGGTTCTGCTAATGCTCAGAGTTCATGTTGTCCTTGTGAGCATGTTAGAGATGGATCCTTGATCCACAAACTGACACTTTAACTGACAGAACACAACTGCCTGGAGAGGTTTACTTTAACTGCCAATACGGTGTTATTCAATGTCTTTTTTTTTTTCCTTTTTAACCATACGTCATTTGTTTTGGTATTGTGAGATCTGTACTTTTTTCTTTTAAGTATTTTTCAAACTTATATATATTTTTGTGTCACTTTTAAATTGTTTTCATAAGATTTGCAAAACTTGACAAATTATACTTTTTTGCAGTCATTTGAAATGTATTTTTCTCTTATTGCTGTTTTTCCCAAGAATTTATGTCCCTATGAGTTTTGAGATGGGGAAGCTTATTTCAAGATCTGTTTTCTGTGTAACATTTGCTAATCTTCCTTCTAGATGCAAAACTAAAAGGGGCTGCAAATACAGCCTTGGATGTTAGGGGAGTCAGGCTTTGTTCTTTAATTCCCCATTTAGTGCTGCTGTCCTTGGGAAATTGTTTCACATGGCAGTGCCATCCACCCCATCTGCTTCCTTTCCAATGCCCATATAGTGAAAGCTCCTGCTGCTAAAATCTTGAACCAGCTGACAAAAAGCACTCAAGATTCTGACTATGTTGGCAAGGTGGGAGTAGAGCAGAAGTGGACACGTGACAGATGTGAGGTATCAGAAAGCCTTGTCCCCAGAAAGCAGCTGCCATGCTGGGGACACAGTGGAGCTGAGGAATTTCCATCTCATCTGGAGCAGATCCCAGCCTCTCACTGCAATCCAAACCAAGCAGTTGGGCTCTACTCTTGAGTTTTTGGCACAACTACATCCAGGCTAATGAACAACCAATGGCTTGGTTTTATCTGCCTTGAGACCCCCAAAGGTTTGGGTTTTCCAAACCAGTGCTTCCACAAATTGAGCAGTTACTGACGTCTCACCTGCTGCATCCCAAACAATAAAGATCCACACTGCATCAAAGCTGTTTCATGCTGTAAAGGTAACCTCTGTCCTCACTGCTTAAAGACCCTCAGCAAGCTGTACCTCAGCCTGAACCAGGATAAAAAGATTTCAATTTCCCAGCAATAAGGAGATGAATGGAACCAGGCCAGGCTGTCAGAAAAGCTCAGCTTGCTGAAATCCATCACCAGTCCCAGGGGAAAGAGGGAATTCTAACTGGGCTGTTGCAGAAAGCTTCACATAAAATTTTGAGTCAGGCCACCAGCAAGGTAAATGCCTAAGGCAGCACATTAAAAGGAATAACACCCCTGTTAAGAGTAACATGAGCTTTGCCTACAAGCTTCAGTGTCTTCAAGATTTTGTGTGCTGAAAAATAACATTTTCCCTTCAGTAAGGAGCAAAGAGGAAAAAGTACCCTCTGAGCACCAGAGCACAATCCAACAATTCCTGTAATTGGAAGCCTGAAACAAGTTAGGGCCTCAGTTTCCCTAACTGAAACAAGCATAATGCATGACCTGAAAACGTTTTCTGGTGGCAAGGATCTAACTGGTGCCATAGATGTAGAGCTGAGGACAGAACAGGAGAGTTGCCTGCAGACATCAAATCAATATTCTGCAAAGGAAGGGGGGGCACAGTGGCAGATTTTTTATGAAGGTTTAATGTAAAAGGAGAAGTTGGATACCCTGAAATGCTTGACTGCTCCAGGGATGCCTCTCAGGCCTTCCAGCTTTGCTGGATCAAAGGAACAAGCCAGGAAACTTCAGCTCCACACAAAATTATACAGCCAGTGACCAACCCTGCTCAGAAAACCAGAATGAGGTTCTATTTTTCAAATGAAAATCCAACTGGAGAGAAGTTCATAGCATATAAGGATATTGCAGAGGGCCTCCTTGTGCAGACTCTTCATGTTTTCACTGCTACATTTCCTTTAATAGTCCAAAGCTTGGCAAGCAGAGCACGAACACAACTCAGTAGCTTCCTGCAGAGACTGTGGCAACAAAGGAACCCTCTACCTGAACTCTCTGTGGTTTCCTTCTTGGCTGGAGGCTGCCCTGTCCTCCAGTGGCCCTTGTCAGTGACCCAGCAGTGCCAGGTGTCCATGTTCTGTGGAGCAGATAAGAGCAAATCGGTGAGCAACTTCCCACCAGTGCTTCCATTTTACAAGATCTGTGGGAGGAATTGCTCATAAGGATTGGCATCTACTTGGATGATGTTTAACACCCAGAAGCACCAGACTTTCTCATCTAGACCAAGCCAAGAAAGTTTAGCACTGATATTTGTGGCAATCAGAACACTGCAGATAATTCGTCTGCACCATGGCTGCTGTTTCCCTGCACCTTCCTATTGAAGTGATTCTCTTCAGCACTGAATCCTACCCAACTTGTCACCTTGGCTGGGCTTCTGCTGCTGTCACTCTGGTCTCTGCAAAAGATGAGTGGGAAGAAAAGTCTTGGAGCTGTGAGTCAATTCCCTCTCATTACCTGAAGAAGGCAATTAATTACCAGTAGGGCAGGAGCTAGAGGGCACTGCAGTCAGGCACTATCCATAGAAAAGACATTTCCTTGAGACTGTTTAGGGAGGAGCCTGCCACAGCTCAGGTGTTAGAGGACAGCTTGTGCTGAAAAAAGAGAATTAGAAGTAGGGAAACAGCTGGTCTCCACGACAACCATGTATGTGTATGAAGCACAGAGGGCAACAGTCGTCAGGAATGGATGGAAAGCAACCTGGGGGCTGAAGGAGAAGAGAGCACTTAAGGAGTGAGAGAGATACTCTGCTGAACTGAAACACTTCTGCTTTAGCAGACTGTTTTGATTTCATGTAATTGTCACTGATTCTCTCTGTAACTCTTCTTGTTTTAAAAAAAGTTTTTAAGCTAACTCAATGTGTATTTCCTTGTTTTGCAATGAAAATACCCTTAGTTGTCCTGAGCAAGCATCTCCTTTTACTCTGTCCATGGACCTGCCTGATGCTGAGGCCTGGTTCAGATGTTTGTACCTGGTGAAACTGAGCAAAAAAATCAAAATGCACAACTGTTGCTTCCTTACAATTCTGAATGAATTAACTTTTCTGTTGTATCCGTTGGATACCCGCTGTGTATTAAACCTTAGTGCTCAAGAGTGGCTTCTTCCTTTGTTCTATGAATGTGGTTTATTTAGGTACAGTAGTGGTCCATTGGCTGTCATATATTTAATTAAAAATGAAAGGAACTGCCACGTGTTGATGCTGCTGTTCAGTGCCTTTGCCTTTCATCACTCCAAAAGACACAATACTGCTTGTCAACAGAAGAAGGCCGTGGAGGACGAGAGCATTGTTAGGAAATTGTGTGAGAGGAGAAAAAAATCAGGACAATATTAGAGTGTCCAGATTTCTCTGAACTCTGTAATGTATCTGCAGCTCACAGTCCACAGCGTGGGCTTTGTAAGGGGCAGGATCTGAGCACTTAAGAAAAGCCAACCTACTTTAAGACTAGCCTGACTTTATTATTAAGACCCTGGTCCTGGAAGGGCTCAGTGCCAGTGAACTCAGTGGTCACTGTGGAGTCTGTAAAGGAGCAAGGTAAACAGGATGGGAGGAGCATTTGTATGAAACTGAACTGCCTCTGAAAACATGCCATGTTGTAAGAGTACAGAGAGATACCTTAGCCTTCCAGCAGCATGGGACTCTGAGCTGGAATGCCATAGGAACCAAGATTCTCCACTCAGAAACTTACTAGTAGAGACTCTCTGTAACTGAGCTTAATTTCAAACAGTCACTGAGGCTGAAACCCTTGAGACAAGAGATAAGCTCTGATCTCTGCAAGACAGGTTTCAAAGCTGTAGGAGAATATAAAAAGAGTAACATGCACCAAATCATTTTAATCATAAAGAGAGTGAGAATACATTCCTTAGGACAGATTATTCCAGAACATCAAAATATTTCTACTTCCAGTGGATAATATTATTACTACTCAAATTGCTTTCATTTAGCTTTAAAACTTACACCTCTCTGTGAAGAAGGAAAGACACTACCCACCTTTTCCCGAGCACCAGTACAGCACAGCATGAGGTGTCTGAGGGAAGAGAGCCGTAGGCTTTGCATTTACCTAGAATTAAAAATAAAATAAAATAAAATAAAACGAGTGCTGGAAATTTAATCGACAATTTTTATTAACATTTCAACACAGCTGTCTCAGGTAAACCATTTAAGTGACCCACACAACCAGGTGCTTTCCTGGCATCAGCAGGTGGCCACTGACTCGTGAAGAGACTAAATCAATTTGTGGGCAAACAATCCCAAGGAACCCACTACCAGGTGCTGGAGGGTAAATTTATAAAGAATATGATATTTCTTTCCAAATTTTTATTGGGAAAGAAGGCAACAAAACCAGCAAGGTATATCTATGTTAAAATGAAAGGAGTTTAAAGACAAAGCACTGATTTTGGAACTTTCACAGATCTGTGATGACATTCATCTCCCTTAGACACTCAAAAGTGTAAAAATATATGTGCTATAGTCACCTTGGTGTTTTATTGTTAGCAAGACACAAAAACGTATCTCAAGTGGAATTCAATTGCTTTTGGGTGTCTCTTCAGCTGAAAAGTCTATACCTGCTTCTGTACTTCGGCAGCCCTCGGGGGAGTTCAATGACCTCTCCCAGCCAGGAGCCTCTTGACTGTAGACGTCTCAACCAGATAAAATTCCTCCTCGAGTTAGTCAAACATCCTTCAGGCTCTGGTTAATGGGGCCGTGTAGCTGCTTCCAGCCAGGCACAGCCTCTCTGCGCTTCTTCCCGGGGGCTGGACGCCAACACATGGAATAACCACGTTGGCGGGAGCAGGGTTAACGCAGTGCAGTACCTCGGGAACCACCTCGAGGAGCCTTTGAACGGCTCCTGCTGTCCGACCCATCCCTGCCAAACCCTTCCATAGCTCTGGACACCAGCAGTGTCTGCCCCGGGGTAGCGGAGGCTCCAGTTCTCCCAGCCCCGCGCTGCAGAGCCCGGGGTGAGGGCGGGAGGACAAACGGGAAGGGCTCAGGAAAACATTCCTCGAGGAAAGGCCCCGCAGGGCCGGCTCGCAGGGCACAACGCCGGGGAGGCGTGGGGGCCTAAAGGAGCCAGGTGACCCCGGTTCACGGTGTGTGCCGAGCCCGGGACAGCAGAACCGGGGACCGCGCTGGGGAGCGGAACGAGCCCAACATCCCAGCGGAGCCTCCCCCGCAGGGCTGGGCCGCCCTGGCCCCGCCTCGGGGCGCTGCCCGTGTCCCGTCCGGCCCTGCCCGGAGGCCTTCCGGGCCGGCGGAGCCCCGGAGCCGGTGAAGCCGGGGGCCCATGGGCCCCGGCGGGCGCTGGGTGCGGGCGGCACACGCGGCCCTTAGCGCAGCCCTGCTGCTCGGGCTCCTCCTGCACCGCACGGGTGAGGCGGGGCC
>VYXD01003065.1:0-16975 GCA_013397195.1 Hylia prasina
GTTGAGGTGTTATGGCATGGGTTAGACTCAGTAAATGAAGGTCCCTTCCAACCTAGTGATTCTGTGATCCTGTAATGTAATCAAACATTTTGACACAGAAAATATAAAATACAGTTTCCTGTGCAAGCTTTCTTCATAGAAAGTAATGTGAGCATTATGAACATTTTTGAATCACACTTAACAAATACAACTTTTTAAAGAGTCTTGTCTTGTTCAGTGCCCACAGTGGATGTACAAAGCAGAAAATAAGGTTGAAGGGATACTGTTAATTTGGAGTCATCAGAAACTAATTAATTAATATTCATATATTTGAAAACATGGATCTACTGTTCTAATCACTTGTTCTGTGATCATTTAGGTTGATCTTCACAGTAATAAAGACATCAGAATTTTCTCCTTAACCCAAATCAAACAGATGTAGAAATTACTTGTATGTGGTTTATATGAAGAAGTCATCCACTGCAGAGATCCCTTACCCCTCGTTTAACTCTTCCGCACTGAGCAGCGTTTGAGAGGCACCGTGCGGGTCTCAGCCTTGCCTTACGCTGGGNCCGAGAGCGGGGAAGCGGCAGCGAGAAGCCACTGACCGAGGGGTCCCCGCGTAGCGGCTCTGTTCTCATCGCGTGTCCCTCCCGGCACCGAGGCAGCGGCGGGGAAGGGGACCCGGGAAGATGGTGACCGGGGTGACGAAGCTGGTGCACTACCNGCCTTGCCTTACGCTGGGGCGGGACCGGCTTCCCCCTCCCGCAGGACAGCACGCCGCACCTCCCCGCCCGTGTTCCCGCACGCTCCTCTTCCCTCTGCCCCTGGCCCGACCCGGCCCCGTCACGGCGTCCCCGCCGCGGGCCGAGCGGAGCGGAGGGGAGGGGAGCGGGCGGCGACCGCCCGACAGGGGCGAGGATGCGCCGGGGTCTCGNCCCGGCCGGGCGCTCCGCTCCGCTCCCTCCGCGCCCGGCTATTCCCGGCCGCTCCCCGAAGCGCGTCCTGCGGCACAGCAAGGCGCGTTTGTGGAAATCCTCTGTCTAAAGTCTGAAAAGTCGGTGTCCCTACACTATTGTGTAATTATAGTAGTGTGGATTAGACAAAATGCATAGTTAGTTTGTTTTTTTTTAATGCGACTTCTGTCAGGATGCATTACTAAGCCGTTTTTTCCCAGTACCATCTATTCTAATTAGAATTTAGCCGGCAAATACAAATGTTTTCCCACTGAGTGCAGAGAAAGCCAAAAAAGTCCTCACTCCTGTTCCACTTGTGTTTTGTTGAATCACAGTTTCTCTCCTGTATATGAACACTTGATGTACATCAAAAGACTTGATCGAAAACTTAAATAACATGTATCGAGAATAGCAAACAGAAATTTAATTTCTCAACATAATGATATTTTAGTGTAGCATTTTCACATAAGGCTGCTCTGAGAATTGATTTCATTACCTAATTTTTTTTCAAGTTAGCCATAGGAAGGAGTGGAAAAAAAGGTAATCAATTGTACTGTAACTTTTTATTGGCATGATTTTGATTCCTAGAATACCTGTAGTCTGTAAATATTTTTAAAACAATTATTGAAATAACAATACTTTGACATGAATTGCATGGGAGAAGTGCATGATATCACCAGTTTTACCTGTTTTTTTTCACTGATTTAACTGCAACAATTGTTAAACTTATTCTGTAAGTCTGACCAAAATCACAGCTCTAATTTTGTTAATTTATGTGGTTTTTTACTCTGTTACTTTGCTGGGCAAATAGAGAAGGAAGCCAAGAAGGAAAAACCCCTGACAGTTCCTTACTCCTGTCTCTCTTCTGTTGTTCTCCTCTAACAGTGGTTATTTGTTTAAAGGACTATTCCTGCTGGTTTTGAACAAGAGCTTCACGGCTCTATTTGTTTTATAAACATCAGACTAAAACAATCTCAGTCTCAAAGACTTTATGATATAAAGGGAATTAGGAAACAGCAATTAGTGCAGACAGCTGAATGAATGCAGCAAAGCAAAGAAGTTATGTTCTTTATCCAGTGACAGCCTGATCACTGTCAAGCATTTTGTAGATATCACGAGAAAAAGTGCAAAAAGGCTGACAAGTTCAATAAACTTTAAAGATGCTTTTCTCACCCTGGTTGAGCCTCAAAACATTGAGGAGGAGTGAAAATCATATCTGAAAGTTTAATAAATGCCTGATCAGTGCCCCGGCTGAAGGCAGAATTGGAGTAGTTTAGTACTGGGTGAAAGAAGTCAATAAAATTAGGGAAGATGTTAAGAGGTCAATCAATTTTCTTTTATATGAGAAGTAGAGCTGTTGGAGATATGGCTGAAAAGGGATGCAGTAAATGCAACATTTGAAAGACTGCAGGTTATTAGTCCTAAATGAACATGAGTAAGGATAAATTTCCAATTGTCAATGCTAAAATAAACAAGAGGATAGAAACGGGGGTGAATATTGCTGGAGTGGTATATAGTGGCAGTATCTGTCAGGATATAAATGAGCAAAAGGTGTTCCCTAAACCCAGTACCCATCAGCAGAACAGGGAAGATTTGCACATTTGGTCATCTTTAGTGAGTCTGTAGGCTTACAGTGTGGATTAATGTTAGCAAGATCACATAATATTTTTTTTCTCATTCATGTCACAAAATCATGGTAGATAGGGGATGGATGTTTCAGTCAATATCAGCCAGACATAAACAACTGTTATTAGGTATTACCAGGTGCTTATTATTTGGCTCCTTTAGGAAGTCACCAGCATTATAAAAATGAATCCAGGAAACAGTAATGTAGAAACAAGTGCATATGTATGAAATTGTCATATTCTTGGAATACTATGATTTCTGGTTAAATAATTTTAGTAGGCTTCTGCATAGCCATGCCATAATATTTACTTTATTATTCATGAGAATGGAATTAGCTGAAAACCAATTAACAGCAAGGAACCCCAAAAAATGAGCTGTCAGACTGAGTTAAGAACACTTAGGTAGCTGGTGTGATGGGAAAATTGCTTCTCATCAGCATTATGCCTTTTTCTCACCCAGGCAGAAATGCGAAGGGTAGGTTGTAACTCCTAGGTTGTACTGTATTCTGTATAAATTCTTAACCATTGAGTTGCAGTCCATGAATTTAATTTTAAGGTTCTGCCACAGTTAAGTGAATAAGAATAATAAATATATTTAAATATTAAAAATTGTATTTCATAAATTTCTAACAATAGAGTTTGTGACAAGATCAGACTATGACAGTAAAATAGTACACTGGGCAGCCCAAACAATTACTTTAATCAGACCCTCAAAGAATAGTAACTATACCCTTATTTCAGGTCTTACTGAGAAGTAGATAATTCAAATCACTTTAGGACTTGCACAGTTAGCAGAAATGTGGACATCCTAGGAACCTGTCACCCTGGTTTTGGGGGTTTTTCTAGACCTTCTGACTTGTCTTCATATTGGAGTCAGAATTACTTTCCCACACTTTTTACTATAAACAATAGCTTTGTTTTCCTAACTGTCCTTCGTTGTTTGCATATTTTTAGGTGGGAGGAGAAAGTTGATTGACAGTTGTCTTGATCAGTGTGGTTTGGGAGGTGGGATTTCATCCTCCAATCCACAGGCACCTTTGGAGATGTATAAAATTGAGTTTTGTAAATAAACTCGAGCTTTTTCCTGCTTTGCTCATCACCGTGCCCTCGTGAAGTTCTTTCGTCTCGTGTTGTGGCAGGAACCTGTCTTTGAATTTGACACCTTGCAAAACACAGGATCCTGAAGCTACAGGAATAATATTAAAACTCTCAGCATTACACAACTGTTCCAGAATGTCCCCTTTTTGAAAATCAGAGGGAAATAGACTGAAATGCAATGCTGATGATGCTAGAAGAAATCATGTAGCAGTACATGGTCTCTTATACTTATCTCAGCTAATTAACTCTCATAGAGCATGGTTCTGTACCATTTAAGTCCCATTCTGCTGAGTCATAAACTTCTGATTAGTTTCAGTCAGACTCACTGAATGGGAATGGATCAGCCAAGAAACTAATTGTGAAAATACTAAATTAGGTTCTCAGCAAGGCAAGATGCTTTCATATAAATATACTTAATGTAATTATCTCTGTATAAGTAAAGATCATGCACCAAGTGAGAGCAAAGCAGTGCACAAAAAAAAAAAAAAAAGAAATGAGCAGTGATTCTTGAGAACAACAAACAAAGGAGATGGCAGCAGGTAGAGCAGTTCACAATGACAACACCAGGCAACACAAGCAAACTGAAGACAAAGATGTAGACTTATGAATGTAGGACATTCATGAGGAGAGTGAACATTTGACACTACCAAGGAGATTTCCACAGTAAATTGTATTCCAGAAATTCAAACTGAAGCATGGCTGGTGTAGTTGATTTAAGGAAGTGCAAATTCTAAAGCTTCACATGTGGAAAAGTGCTGTCCCAGGCCCAAAATGCTATTTTGGAAGTTCAGTTCTTTTTATCAATTAACTATTAGTTTTCACAACGTGTCTCTGAAAGTGGTCACATGAAATACTATAAGATTTTTAGTTGAAGCAGCAACTATTGAGATTATTTTGGAGCTGTCATGAGATCCCTGCTTTTGTATATGAAGTTTTTGTATCTTTAAAATATTGTCCAGTAAATAAAAAAACTTTTGCTGACACTGTTAGTTACATCTTACTTCATCCCTCTGTTCCCAACACCTTTACACTCACCAGAAGATCTCACTTAGGTTGTGCAGCTTTGGAATGTGTGTTAACTTAACAATCTACTTCTTAAAAATGCATGGTTTGGGTCTGCATGGTTTAAGATGTGCCTGATGGACTGAATCCTGCCTGAGCAATGTTCCTAACTGGCCTGGCATGTTTTTCTTAATGGAATTTGGTTCAAGAAGTTTGGACAAGACACTGTACTGATGCTCCTCCAACACCTCAGCATGTGGTGATGCATGGTTATCTTGAGGAAGGAGCATCTTTCCTTATCCCCTCTCCTGAGAGGATGAAGAAGCAGAGGAAGGAACATGGTACCTCATGCTTAGAGGTCCAGCAGAGGTTGAAGATGCTGTTACAAAAACATAGTCTCGACCTCTTAGTTCAGCATCCCTGGCTACCATACTAGGGCAAAGGGTTCCCTGTGAAAATTTTTCAGAAGTTTCATGTTTCTTGTAGAAGTATGATGATTTCTGGGCTTGGTACTAGTGTGGCCATCTCTGATGGTGAAGTAAAGGACACAGGGTTCTGCCGAGTGCTGCAGGTGAGGTTATAGAGCACAGGCATTATTTTATGGCTCCTTTATGCTCTTGCAGTAGCATACAAATGGTCTGCATGGACCATTGGCTGGTCTTTCATTCTTACCAGCCCCTCCTCTCTGCTCAAGCCAAAGGTATACTTGTGAATGATTTTGTTTTGTAAAAGTATGCATTAAAACAATTTTCATATTGGGACATACAGATCTGAAGTGATGTTGTTGACTTCCAAAGTTCTTGAATTCATTCTCTTTTAGAAGTTCAGTGTGTTCTTAACATGTTTGTTTTTTTTTTTTCTATCTAATGTATCCACTCTCTACTGTTCCTTATACCCTGGTGTAGGAACACAAGACATAAGGATGCCAGCTTGAAAAGAACTTTCTATCTCTCTGAGTGGTACCTTATAAGAGAGCTACTGTCTTTAATCCACTTCATAAACATACCAAGCTTTTTTAAAGGCTGTTTGTCCTTCTTGATGCATGTGCTGGAACCATGCTCCTCATGAAATTTAGAAATTAATTTCTAATTTGCTACCTACAGTTGCCAGTGGAAAGTTTCTACATATTTCTTTTGTATTGACATTGTCTGTGAAATGAAATTGATTTTCCCACCCAAGATATATATGTTCATGTTCACAAATAAGAATTTTACTGTTGCTTCTTAGCTGCTCATGCTGAGTAGATTCTGCTTTTTTTCACGTGATTGTCCACATTTGACCACATCTTTCTCGATTATCAGTGATTGGAAGTGACACTATAATTTTACTTAATGTGTGATCAATGCCTGTGATATTAAAAGTCTGCTATCTAGCCTGATATAGCTAGATGTGCACAGAACTGCCTATACCTTTTTATTGCTGTACAACACTGTGTTTCATGGTTGCCTTATGACCAATTAGTATCTGTCATTTCAATCTGATGAGCCCCCTGGCTTATAGCATAAAATGTAGTTATTAAGTCTATTAAATTAATGCATTTGTGTATGATTTTTTATTTTTTCAGTTCTTTCATTAATCTATTTTCCTGTATAATATCCTGGACTTTCTCTAAATTGATATCTTTAATTTTATGATATCAGTAAATTTCACATTCTTTCTGTGCCAAAGTTACGAATGAAAATATCACATAAGATCATTAGTAGGAGGGAACCCAGGGAAATTTTAACAGGAAGACTCCCAGAATTCATTGGTTTGTTTTTCAGTGTAATGTATTGCTGTCTCTTTTCAGATAAGCCTTTCCCTCATTTACAAACTGGCACTGTTCCCACTTTCCTGTTTGTTTAACTCTGTAGGTACAGTCCTTATGTGTTCCAGTATCAAATGCAATACTGAAGGCCATATAGGATAGGTCTCCTGCAGCCCCCACTCCTTAATACAAGCCATTTTATTATTAAAATCTGTATTTACCTTCATAAAGGTAAAGGATACTTTGTATTTTATCCCAGTTTTCCATTTACTGCCACATCTCAAAATATGGTTCCTTTGAAGCTCTTAAAAAAGACTTCCATACTGTCAGCCTCAGAGTAACAGATGTAAAGTTGCCAGTTTTTCAGTTTTTCTCTTTCTGAATTGTATTTGTCATGTTATGTTATGTTGACATTCTCTGGTAAAATGACGTCACTTGAGCTGATAGATTATTGTAATCACTTACTGTTGAGTTCTTAGGGAATTTATTTCAATGTCTGGGACAGATGGTTATGTTCTGCCTGCCTTAATTTTACCAAACCTTAAAAACTTTGCTTCTCGCTTGAGTACAATGTAATGCTATCCACAGATTTTCAGGACTAGTCTGGCTTTTGCTGGCATTATCCTGACAGAGTATTATTGAGTTGGGAAGTTTTGGGATGGCCAGGCCAACATTATCTTTGATCTCAACTTCATTCTTACTGTGTAGCAACTTCAATGCCATTTAATTTCTCTTTTTTCTCTGTAGTGTCAAAGAATACTATACATAATTTAATTTATATTGTTAGGTGTCAAGACCTGTCAACTGTCAGGAGCCTACTTGACTTTGGGCAATTTTTATTTTATCCCTACAATTTTGACTTTTAAGAGAGTCTTCTTGCCATCCCCTGCTGCTTCTCCCTCCCCCTCCTTTCTTGTAGACTTTTTGCTCATACCTTATACAGTGTTTAGATAATTCCATTTATTTCCTCAACTGAAGATGCTGCACACTTGTCAGCAACCTTTATGGAACTCCCAACCCTTTTCCTTCAGAAGATACTGAACATCTGAAAAACCTATGGTGAGGCTGTGGAACAGAGAACTCTAGATCTTTAAGCTTGGATTCATCTGTGTGTAAGCCTGAACTCTTATTTTTATTTAAAACTGACATGCAAAGAAAAAAGCATGCACTCAGCAAAATGCTCTTAGTAACTACATACTATTTAAAATTGTCAATTCAGCTCATTTTGACTAAAAAGGATTACTAA
This sequence comes from Hylia prasina, assembly GCA_013397195.1. Classification (NCBI taxonomy): domain Eukaryota; kingdom Metazoa; phylum Chordata; class Aves; order Passeriformes; family Sylviidae; genus Hylia; species Hylia prasina. The sequence continues at coordinate 7,654 of VYXD01003065.1, forward strand.
ATGATTGTGCTCTGCAAAGAAGTCACCCTCTTCCATCAGCACTCTTGGCTCAAGGAAAGGATATTTGTTCATCACATCTTTGAGATGGCTTAAACCACTTCTGACCAGTCTATGTATGATAAATGACAAAAAAATTCTCAGAGTGAATTAAGAGTTTCAACCCAGCAGTTTTTCCTCAATTGAACTTTAATTTCTCACCATTCTGCTCCATGGGATACTTCCTGGAAACCATAGCAAAGGCAAGGAGGATTATCAGAGCCCAAGGAACATGCCCTGGGACACTCACCATTTCAGCTTCTCACCAAGAGACAGTTGTACTCTTTGGAGGTGGAACGTGACCTTTGCCGCCAAGGAGGAGGATGGTGGGCAGATATTTCCCAGACAACATCTCCTCTCTCTGATACTACCTGTCAAACCAGGTCTGGCCTGGGCTGGGTAGCCCATGGGGTGGCTTTTCCAGTACTGGAAAGGAGATGGCTGCAGTAACTGTGAACTTGTTTTCCTCATTCTCTTAGGGAGTACAACAGTATGTGTGGCATACACATAGACCTTCATTCCCTCACTCTTCCTGCTCAAGATAGTTATTTCATTCAGTCCTTCCTGACATATCATCTTGGCAAAACTGACTGCTGTAAGAAGGGAAAAGCTTAATATTACCTTTTTATTTTTTTTTTCTTGCAAGAGTGGTCAATAGAATGAATGGATACTTGATTTCTATCATGTAAGAAGTGTAATTTTTTATCAGCCTCATTCCTCCATTGTACTTTCAAAACTTCCTTCATACTCTCTGGATTTAAAAAAAGAAGTCAGTGTTGCCATCAGAGTCCATCAGCTTGGAGGGAAGGGTTGCATCTCTTCAATAACTTTTATTTCTGTACCACAAAGATCAAAATAAGAAACAGTGCTGTTTAAAGTAAGATTTGAGATGTGAGAGATTTAAAGAAGGAGCAGTGAAAATTAATAGAAAGTCAACTCAAGAAAATAATACAGACAAGCACATTTTACTTACTATAAGCCAGCATCCCAGAAAGAGCTCTTAGGCACTATGTCTCCCACTGAGCTGCAGAAATCTGTAGAAATCAAGACATTTTGTAGACTTACTGATACATAAGTCAAGTAATGGCATGGCAAGAAGTTGGTGACTTTGAGAAAAAGCAGTATATAGTCGCATTTCCAAAAAATATTCTTCCTAGGGAGCATAGTAACAAATAGTGACAGCAAAGAAATGCATGCCAATGCCATTCAAAATGCCCACCTAGACTGAAAAGCAGAATACAAGAAAAGGCAATAAAAGGGTCAAGAATGACACTTGGAGGCAAACTCAACACAAAGATGTCCAGCAGAAATGAAGTAGTCATAGGCATTCAAAATATTTAATTTAATTTTTAAGAACAGAAATGCTAATACTGCATGTCTGCTGAAAAATAAGCCTAAAGTCAAGACAAATACGATTTATGGGGCTAAAAATTGTTTATTTCTTCCTTGCATCAAGTCTGGACAAAGATATTTTTTCTTATTGTATTTGATTCTGCTCTCAAAGTTGGAATGTCTGTAGGTAGTGATGCTCATGGCAAGGGCATGCATTGACATCAAGGACTTTATCATAATTTCTGAGACAAAATCAAATGGGCTAGGGATTTACACAAAGTAATGAGAGCCAGACATACATTCCCTTGTTTACAGGTATCTTTACCTTCATTTCTGCAGAATTGACATTTCCTCTAGCAAAAATGAGAGAATCCATCCCCTTCTCTACAGCGGCAAACCAACTCCTATAGCCCAATCTATAATGCTATCCAATTTTTAAAGTTTTCTCCAAACCCCTGGTTTGGGGAGACTACAGCAAAGGGTAGGTGCAAGAGGAAAACTGATCTATTATGTATTTTTCCTGTAGAAAATTTTAATTCTGTGAAAACAAGGTTAGTCCTCTCTGTTCTTCCCAGCAGAGAAACATATGGCCCTGCATTTGGGGGCCAGCACTAGCAACAGATTAACATCTCCCATAAATGCTATATTTTGTTATTATGACAGTAAATGCTATTAGACCTGAGCATAACAAGACAAGAGATTTCATAGCCACAGAAAAGTACATATTCTCTATGAATTAGGGACATGCTATTGATTTATAATTACAAATATAAGATAGAATGGTTTATATCTTCAGTAATCTTTAAAGACTACCATCTGCCTCTAAACAAACTTAAGAAGGAAACTTAATTTGGATAAAAACCCCCTTGGGTAGTTAATTCAGTTAAGGGATCAATTTCTAATAAAATTGAAGGATTGGGTTGTGTGGTAATCCTTTGAACTACCTGCAGCAGCAAATTTGTCCTTAGCTTTTCTTCCCCACAGTGCCACACTGACTCTCAGCTTTCTGGTAAGTGAGGTAAAGGTGATTTACCCAGTAAGGTTAAAAAAAAAAAAAAAATTAAAAAAAATTTAAAACTACTGCTGTTGTAATATTAATAAGAGCAGTAAAACTCATCAAAATATAGATGATAATAATAAAAGAGCATTAAAATATGTAGCAGTGATATGAGGTAACTAGATGTTTTTAAGATTAAAAGTAAGAATTATGAATGCAAGCTCATGTACATGGACTCACTAGAAAGGCAGTCAACAAAGGCCTTCAGTGTTATGGGTTAGACATGAAATGAGGACAGAACAGAGGTGTTTAAGTAAATATCACTTTGAAATGTCTTAGTCTTTCAGAACTCTGTTTCTGGTCCTAAACAAAAGCAGTTTCCATGCAGTGAGCTGTCTGGTCTTTACTGACTCCCCCTGCACTCTGTGCCCTTAGCAATTTCCCTTGAACTCTCTCACACAGTAGAGTATAAGGTCCAGATCAATTTGATAAATAGGAAATCATAATGAGCTGTTTACAATAGATTTAAGTGTGGTACAGGATGTTATGTTTTCTTTCAAGGTGTCTTTAGAGTTAATGTAGAGACACCATTTTAATGTTCTGGGCTTCATGGTGTTGTCCACTTAATGGTTTACATCAGATTTGTAAATCTTCCATGACATTTTTATTAAAGGAAATATTACTTCATCTACTACATTGCTAAGAACAGCATTTATTTTCCCTAGGTAAGTGAGAAGTTCAGACCAGTGTCAGAGCTTAGCTACATTAGCCATTTGTGGTGAAAGAAAAGCCTCTATTAATGCTTGTGCACTAGGATTAAGATGACTTGAATGCTGTAATCCTTCCTGTTTGACTATTGGCATCATGCTGCCATCTGACAACAGCTGTTTCCTTTTTAATCTGATAGAAAAAAAAATGATGGTGGATTGTTACTTGCACCATTACAAGCTCAGTCGTTCCATTTTATGTTTTAGTAAATATGAACAGTGTTTCATAATAAAACCCGATTTAATGTGTTACATATAGTATAATCTTGTTATTTTTGTCCTCTGCTTTAGTAAGTACCCAAAGAGCCAACAGACATTGTTCTGCACCAGCATTTTATTTTTAGTTCTGTAGTTAGGAACAGCAGGATCCAAAACTTGTCATGAGGAAAAAACCCAGGCATTTGGGGCACATTCGAAAAATGAGTAACCATTGCATGTCATGACACTTTGTAATCACCAGTCTTGGCAGAAGGCCAAGCATGGAGTTTGTAAAGTCTTTTGAAGCTGCTGGAGCTGGAGGGTCCTGCTTTGGAACTGGATATCAGGCTGACATCTCTGCATTTCTGGACAGCTGCTACTTTCAAGACACAAAAATACATTTGCCTCACCTATTCCCCGAGCTTCAACTTATGGGGTACTCAGGTGAATCTTCGAGTTCCAAAACTGGTCCGTGCGAATGTGGTTTGAACACTGCTGGGTCACAGTCCCATTATAGGTGCTGATTTGACTGATAGCTACCGGTATGCCCACATATATTGAATACATTACATATTGGACATAAAAGCTTGCTAAATGACAAGGTATTCCTTGAAAGCAGAAGACTGAGCATTTGTATTTTTTTTTTTTAACTCAAAAATCTCCTTTTGAGTATTCTGTGATGCACAGAATAGTGACCACTGTTGGTTGTGAAGCTGGAGAATTTAACTGAAGATCATGTCCTTTATGTGTGTTTTCTGAGTTTAGCTTGGGAACACAATGGAATTCAGACATGGATAAAGAGGAGGAAAAAAGTTGCATTAAAAATCAGGCAAATAATTCTGTACCTTTCAAGATTATTATAGTTCTTTATAGATTATTATACTTTATTATAATTTCAGATGAAATCCTTTGAATAGAAAACATAGATGTCAATATTTACAAGAACAATGGGAGCTGCAGAAGGCAGCTAGTTTGCAGCCACCATTACCCAACACACTGTGTGTATGTGTGCTGTAGATCACCCCAAAGGTACAAATCTCTCTAATACACAGGAAAAGGGGAAATGATTATGTGAGTGTCATATTAGAAACTATTTTGCTTTGATCCAGACAATTATAGCAAGCAATTCTGATTACTGATGGCAGAAATACTCAAAGTCATCTCAGAATTTCCAGTGGCAGAAATCTCAGCTTCTAGGGAAAATGGACTTAGGTCCAAAATCTCCTAAAATGCACCAGTAGCTGTTGAGGGGAGTAAAAGCAAAGCAGCTGTCTATTTTGCAAAACACAAAATATTGTGACTAGCAGGATAGAAAGGAAAAATTGTCCTCCTCTTCTGTCTACTCTTCCTATCAGATACGCACTCTGAGAAACAAAATTCCTTAATGTTGACGGTTCCTCAGGCTGGAACACCTACCCCATGAACTGGCTGCACAGAGACTGAACTTCTCACTCATTTCTGCGATCATGCTCTGGAACTGGTGCAACTATTAATTTGTAATTCAGAGGATCTTTGAACATACTCTTGTTCTAGTTAAGAGCCATGCTGAGATTGTTAACTTAGCAAATCACTTGATTCTGCAGTTCTCCTTTGTGTTAGCTGCCTCCAGTAATGAGATTTTGCATGCAAATACAAATAGTTGGAGCAAAATAAAAAACTCTAGGCCCTAATAGATAAAATTTAATATTGCAGGTATTTTCATGACACTGCAGAATGTATGAATAGTGATCAAGTGTTTAGGAATGAAATGGAAGGAAACAAAATATGGAATTCTCTGCTAATATTAAAGATCTGCTGTGTAAACTGTATTTAATACCATCTTCAAACAGATGAGTTCTTTGGAGTATTCTCAAGGGGATTTGTTTTATTTGCTCCATCTGTCTTGGTTTAATCTGAAGTAAATAAAATTTATTTAAAATTCATCCTTGGGTTTCAGTCCTACTGACTCAAACATAACACCAAAACCAAACAATCAGCAGCACAGTCTTTGGGTGTCAGTATGAGCTGGATTATGAGCTCTGGCGATGCCTGTGAATATAATTTTTCAAAGGACACAAGACCTGATACTATATACTGACATTTTACAATGAGAACAGATCTTTTTTTTTAGGAACTCTTCTAATCCAGAGGTGTTCTAAATATTTTTACTTTTTGCTGTAGGAAAATGCATTTGAGAGTTTTTATTTATTACTCAAAATATCACTCAGAAATTCAGAGTGATGCAGATGTCTTTCTGCACTTTTTGTCCACTGACATTATTGATATTTACATTTTCAATCAGGGCATAAACACAACAGTTTCACTGACTAAAGTGCACTGTTAAAATTTAAATGTGTGTTTATTTTGTGAATACATAATTCACTGAATTAAGATAACGCTGAACATCCACTATGAGCAGGGAACATGGCTTGCAATTTAGAGAGGGGCCTGTGTTCTGCAGATAAGTACACTGTCAGTGTTACTCTGTGTTTAAAATGTTTCAGCTACAGAGGTTAGAGTTGAAGAATTGCTTCATTTCTGCAAACCTGGAGCAGGCCAACCTGTGTATCACAAGATCCATGGTTGGGAATGAGTTCCTGAGAATTACTTGTGACAACTGCATGTTAAATGTGATCCAGATTTCTTTGAAAGGTTATGGTTCTAAATCTAATCAGGAAATTGTATCCTCAGAAAGTTCAATAAATTCAATCATAAATTAAATAGGATGTGTTACTTAAAAAAATAAATAATGCAGTATAATAATTTTTTTCTAATGTCCTATATGCTTAATAATAATTTCTATTTTTTTTGTCATTTGCATGCATTTTCATTACTTTTATTTTTGAAAGGAAGAAGAATTATTTTAAATTATGGCCTATTTAAACATAAAAGTAGCTCAACAGGTTTGGACAGAAAGTCCATCTCCCTGGTATCCTACTTGTTTAAAAGACACCCAAGGAAGTGTTTTAAAGAAGGGACAACATTCCCAATGTTTTCACCAGCTTGCAACCACATGCTGCCAGGCAGTTCCTGAGCCAGATGTTCTTTCTGTGTATTTAGCAATAGTCCATGGATATATTTTCTGCAAACATGTCTGGTCTTGCCGAGAACTTGTGTAAGCTTTTAGCTTCACCAGCATCCTGTGGTAAGCAATAATGCTGTGTAATCACACATTATGTGAAATGCCACCCCCTCCAGTTTGTTTGAATCAGTTTCTTCATTTTAGTTACTGTTAATTCGCCTAATGCTGATGCTGGAAGAGGCAGTGAACAAACCATTGATACAACTCTTTTTTCTCCTTTGAGGTTTGTGTCTTCACCTGTAGACCACCTTCTCTGCTCCCTATGAGTGTTTTGTGGCTACTAAATATTGATCCTATAATTACAGTAGCCTGCAGTCAAATCACTAGGATTACTTCTATAACCAAGGCACTCAACAAATCCTGAATTAGAAATGGTATTTAATATAGTTTAACTATGAATATTGTTTAAATATAAACACAGCTTCCATTACATTGTGTTTGGATGTTTGGGAGAATCAGCCTCTTAAGAGAAAACCTGAACTGACTGTACAATTTAGGCCAATACTTATTTTATTATTAATGCACATTGTTTGCTTCAGTAAGAATACGTTATGCCAAAAGAGTTTGCTGTGTACTTTTATGACTTAAAAGTCTTTCTGACATGCACCAAGCAAAATACAGTAACTGCTCTTGGACGATTTGTAAATATATTCCCAGTATTCCTCTGTACTTTGCAATATGTCTATAATTTAAGAATGGTACTTAATCATCTATTCCAAGTTTCTGTAGTTTCAGACCCTAAATGTGAATAATACAAAATCCAGTACATATAGTGGGTCCTTGCAAAGCAACTGTGATGAAGCTTTATTTTAAAATTTTGGCCATGCTTTTCATTAAAGTACTTATCTGCAGCCAAGGGAATAGGAAATTAGGTTGACTAAAATAACTACAATAGTCTGAACTGAATAGTTAAAGGTAGGAATTCTACTGATTAAAACAGGGTACTTGAAACGTGGCAACATCCTAAAGTTGTAACTATTTCACAGCTTGTTGGCAGCTAAAAAATTATGTACCTGCTTCAAGGGGAAAAACAACATTCCAGTTTTGCCCATGTGAATAGTACATTCAGCAACACTTAAGACATTTTAAACTATTATGGTTATATATATATATATATATATATATAAAATGTTGCAGCACACATGATACATTGGGCTGATTCCTTGTAAAAATATCTTCCCATGATTACTGTAATGAAATGAACTTTAGATAGATAATAACCTGATGCTTCCACAAATAGATAACACTGAAACTGGGGCTAGGAAAAAGTAAACTCTTCAGTTTGAAAACTGGTCCTATGAGCATCTGTTCTTAGAGTAGCAATAATATTTTATAACAATTTTGTCTTAATTTTTAGTGATGATCCAAAGCTGAAGGGGAAAAAAAAACAACCAAAAAAACAGGCTAAAAAAAAAAATTTTTTTGGCAGGCATGCAGCTTTTTTCCCCTTAACTGTTTATTCATGGCCAGGATGCCCCAAACCATCATAGAGACATGTGGTGTTTGTGCTGTTGCTTTGGTAAAACTAAAACTAAGAGATGTCTGAAGGCTCAGTGGTTGAAGATTAATTTTTCTAATTTCTGGAAGTGCTTTTTGGGCTTTTGTGCTCTTGAAAACCAGCCCATTTCAGTGAGAAATATGGATTTCTAGGAACAATAGCTGTACTAGGAATAGCCCTACTGTGGCTGCCATNATATTCCCAATGTTTTCACCAGCTTGCAGCCACATGCTGCCAGGCAGTTCCTGAGCCAGATGTTCTTTCTGTGTATTTAGCAATAGTCCATGGATATATTTTCTGCAAACATGTCTGGTCTTGCCGAGAACTTGTGTAAGCTTTTAGCTTCACCAGCATCCTGTGGTAAGCAATAATGCTGTGTAATCACACATTATGTGAAATGCCACCCCCTCCAGTTTGTTTGAATCAGTTTCTTCATTTTAGTTACTGTTAATTCGCCTAATGCTGCTGCTGGAAGAGGCAGTGAACAAACCATTGATACAACTCTTTTTTCTCCTTTGAGGTTTGTGTCTTCACCTGTAGACCACCTTCTCTGCTCCCTATGAGTGTTTTGTGGCTACTAAATATTGATCCTATAATTACAGTAGCCTGCAGTCAAATCACTAGGATTACTTCTATAACCAAGGCACTCAACAAATCCTGAATTAGAAATGGTATTTAATATAGTTTAACTATGAATATTGTTTAAATATAAACACAGCTTCCATTACATTGTGTTTGGATGTTTGGGAGAATCAGCCTCTTAAGAGAAAACCTGAACTGACTGTACAATTTAGGCCAATACTTATTTTATTATTAATGCACATTGTTTGCTTCAGTAAGAATATGTTATGCCAAAAGAGTTTGCTGGGTACTTTTATGACTTAAAAGTCTTTCTGACATGCACCAAGCAAAATACAGTAACTGCTCTTGGACGATTTGTAAATATATTCCCAGTATTCCTCTGTACTTTGCAATATGTCTATAATTTAAGAATGGTACTTAATCATCTATTCCAAGTTTCTGTAGTTTCAGACCCTAAATGTGAATAATACAAAATCCAGTACATATAGTGGGTCCTTGCAAAGCAACTGTGATGAAGCTTTATTTTAAAATTTTGGCCATGCTTTTCATTAAAGTACTTATCTGCAGCCAAGGGAATAGGAAATTAGGTTGACTAAAATAACTACAATAGTCTGAACTGAATAGTTAAAGGTAGGAATTCTACTGATTAAAACAGGGTACTTGAAACGTGGCAACATCCTAAAGTTGTAACTATTTCACAGCTTGTTGGCAGCTAAAAAATTATGTACCTGCTTCAAGGGGAAAAACAACATTCCAGTTTTGCCCATGTGAATAGTACATTCAGCAACACTTAAGACATTTTAAACTATTATGGTTATATATATATATATAAATATATATATATATATAAA
>VYXD01003065.1:17048-29281 GCA_013397195.1 Hylia prasina
GCACACATGATACATTGGGCTGATTCCTTGTAAAAATATCTTCCCATGATTACTGTAATGAAATGAACTTTAGATAGATAATAACCTGATGCTTCCACAAATAGATAACACTGAAACTGGGGCTAGGAAAAAGTAAACTCTTCAGTTTGAAAACTGGTCCTATGAGCATCTGTTCTTAGAGTAGCAATAATATTTTATAACAATTTTGTCTTAATTTTTAGTGATGATCCAAAGCTGAAGGGGAAAAAAAAACAACCAAAAAAACAGGCTAAAAAAAAAAATTTTTTTGGCAGGCATGCAGCTTTTTTCCCCTTAACTGTTTATTCATGGCCAGGATGCCCCAAACCATCATAGAGACATGTGGTGTTTGTGCTGTTGCTTTGGTAAAACTAAAACTAAGAGATGTCTGAAGGCTCAGTGGTTGAAGATTAATTTTTCTAATTTCTGGAAGTGCTTTTTGGGCTTTTGTGCTCTTGAAAACCAGCCCATTTCAGTGAGAAATATGGATTTCTAGGAACAATAGCTGTACTAGGAATAGCCCTACTGTGGCTGCCATAGAAAAGCACTTTACACTACTACAGCTACCGAAATACCTGAACGGGTATTAAACACAGGTATTAAATACAAGTACTCTTATATTGGTAAAATTAATCTACACTAGTATGTTTTCTCTGTACCCATTCTGGAAGAGTAAAACTGGCAAAATTAAAGTGTAGAAGGCCGTAGTGAAAAAGCTTCCATTCCAAATTTCTCCTAATTCCTTTGAGATGTGCTCAGAACTTGGGTGCTGTCAACAAGTGCCCAGCCTGTCATAAATATCTTTCCGAACATGAAAGGGAAAGGGAGCTGATACCTGGTAATCCCATCATTTTGGTGGGAGCTGTGCAGGGAATAATTGTACACAAATTCTTGTGGAATTTCACACTGCTGCTCCATTCTCCTATCTGTTCTGTTTTTTTTTTTTTTTACCTGAAAGAGAGAGTGCTCTAATTTTTTACCATAGTGCTATTTCTTAAAAGACCTCTTTGGTACTAAGAATTATGTTGAAATAAATCAGAAAGTGATCTAAGCAAAAAATGCAAAAAGAAAGCAGAATGAGGAAACATTGGTTGTCCTGTAATTATACCCCAATGAAAAAAAAAAAACCAAACCAACAAACAAACCACAAGCAAAAAGCAATTTAAATACTTAAAATTGAAAATCTCTTATGAATCCAAAACCCAGACAGCAAACAATTAACTCATGGATCTATTTATTTGTTTCTCAGCAGAGAATTTACAAGCCCAAAGCCAGGCTGGTGAACCATCCAGCTCCAGCAGCACCGGGCCAGGGGACTGAAGTCTTAGTAGGAGCTACCCTGGTGCCCATCTCTCCTGCATCACCTCAGAGATGATTGTAAAGGAGCTCAAGTGTTGCAGCAGATGCTGAGCTCACAGGACAGGAACTAGGGGCTGAAATATTAGTCCAGGAAAACCAGAAGGGGCTTAGTCTCTGACTCTGCATGCGGTCATAATTTTGCTTCACATGCTCTGGCAGCAGAAAAGCTGCAGTATTCTACTGCCCTGTCATTTATAACCCCATTTCCCAAATCTTTTCCAGCCTTTGATGAAGGCTACATTCCTCACAAACACTGATGATCTCAGCTATGGAATGATAACTTCTTGTTCTACAATGTAGGCACTTACCTTATAATTTGTCAATTTGCCTTTCGTCTATTCATCAATCCTTATAATCTGCTGCCTTAAGAAGACAATCTCAAACAATCTATGGTAATGCCTATTAGGCAATTAGAAAATTTGGAGTGCTGATGATTGTATATCTGCATATATGGGCAATGAGGGAGAAAAAAACATTTGTATAATAGTTGAAGTTTGCTTGTTTGTGGCCTGTGTGCTGGTTTTGCCCTGCTTCTGGTTTGTCCTTCACCTTGCAGCTTGAGAAAAGCAAAACACAAACAATAGGATTTTCATATGAGTACTACCTGATTGTTCCTAACCAGCTAAGCTAACAGAAATGTGATTTTATTATATTTATCAATAACACTTAAAATTCTGAGAAAATTGTAAAGACTTCTGGAGCGGAGGTACTTGTGTATAGTTGAAGCTTTTGTACATCAGCCAGCAGGTGATAGAAAATCCTACAGGTGATTATCCCCTCATACTTCTTTAAGATGTTCCAAAACACAGGTAAAATGATTAGTTTCTAAATCCTGTCAAGAATATAAGAACTCATGGTATTAGAGGTATGTTCTTCATAATATTTTCTACCAAATTTCATTGTCATTCATGCTCACATACAAGCTGAGTCCTCTTCTCAATGAGAATTTGTGAAATACGCAAATTACTGAAAGTGCTCATTTCTTGTATTTTAGTTTTAAAGATAGTAGAAAATGTGCTTGAAAAAATGGTGAAACCAGAGCTTTATGCAGCTGATTTACTATCTGGGATTGTTAAAATGCATAATGACTAATAAAGAGATGTTAGTCTGGCTGGAAATTATGTGCCCCATTAAAAATATTACTTTTCATTAACACAAAATGCAATCCTCATCTCTCTGCCTCTGCCTGTCTCTCATTCACAGTATATAAAGTAGTACAGCACTGTCTTTAATGGTCAAGAAAGGAGAGAAAAGAGTTGCTGATGATTCTTTGATATTTTAAATAATTTGTACCATGATAAGAGATAGATGGACTCATCTAAATTCTGAGATGGGAATATTACTGACTAGATTATAGTGCCTTCTGCCAATTTGTTTTTATATTTAGTGAAAAATACTCTGTTCAAAGGAGGTGATTGTCCCACTCTGCTCTGCACTAGTGAGGCCTCACTTTGAACACTGTGTGCAGTTTTGGGCACCACAATGTCAAAAAAAAGATATTAAGCTGTTTGAGAGCATCCAAAGGAGAGACACAAGGATGGTGAGGGGCCCAGAGGGGAAGCCGTATGAGAAGGGCTGAGGTCACTTGGTTTGTTCAGCCTGGAGGAGACTGAGGAGAGACCTCATTGTGGTCTGCAACATTTTCACGAGGGGAAGAGGAGGGGCAGGCACTGATCTCTTCTCTGTGGTGACCAGTGACAGGACCAGAGGGAATGGCCTGAAGTTGTGTCAGGGGAGGTTTAGGTTAGGTATCAGGAAAAGGTTTTTCACCCAGAGGATAGTTGAGCATGAAACAGGCTCCCCAGGGAAAGGGGGAGATAGTGTATAAGGGATAGTGTTCCCTGATTCTGGGAATTGCTTTCCGTCCCTGAGAGAAATGCATTCTTCCACTGATGCAAGTTAGTAGCACTGCTCCCATTGATTTTCAAGTGCCAAGACGTAACCAGGGGCAGCCAAGAGCTGCAGATGGTCTTTCTCATCAAAGACCAAACACGAGTGCAGCTGGACGTTGTTACTGCTCACTCTGATCCCACTTCCCTATGGCAGCCATATGGCTTGGAACCATTCCCTGGGTACTCTTCCCTCTTGCAGGTACATGTGTGCATCCTACTCTGCAAACCACCCCCACTTCCCTGGACAGTTTTGTGTCATTCACTACTGATTTTTTGCTTGTAATTCTGATTTTGCTTGTGACCGTATTAATTTCTCCCAGTAAACCTATAATTATCTTTGATAGACTGAAATTTCAGGAGACTTGGTCATAGATATCCCCATAATATTTATATTTATATATATGTAAATTTGCATTGCTTTCCACATATGCATCCTCGTTTAAAAGTTACTTCAGCTTCCCACTTTTTTTTCATTTCTGGACATATGGTGAACAGTATTGTACATAGTGTGAGCTATTAAATAGTAAGATACTACAGTAAATGAAAGTAAATCTAACCACCATAACATAAATACAGTTTTTTAGGGGTGAATGTCTTCCAAGTGAACTGCAAATGTTATGCTTTTCCTGCAGAAACTACACTATAATATCTTGATGTAGGCAAATGTTCAAGTTTAGCCTTCTGTAACTCCAGCAACTGCTTCCAAAATACACAGCAGTGGTAGTATATTCTTGCCTTGTAATTCTGCAGCTCTGTCTGAACCTTGCTCTACAAACCTATTATAATTTCTTTGCAAAGATGAGCAAATTAGTGCAAATTTATTAAATCTAGTAATTTGTGACTGTCACAAATGTCAGAGCTATTTTACACATAAAATGTCAAAAAAAAAAACTGTTGTATGAAATGATCCTGATAAGCTCATGAAATAGGCAAGACAAGCAAGAATCTGGAAACTTCCATTCCTTCTTTCTGATTTGTCTATGATACTTGCAAACGTGGTTTTAAAATATATTGTCTCATTAAGATGGTACATCATAAACTGTAGTCAGGACCTCACAAGTGGTTAAAGTATGGTGGCCTTCTTTTGGATTTTATATTTCTGGAAAATGCTGTTCTGAGTTGATATGAACCATTTTTAAAATCCATATTGAATTCAGAAGATTGTTTTCATTCCAAATACAAAAATAAGACTGACATCTTGAAATATTCTGTATCAAGAGTGGCTGAATTTGATTGCAGTGCAAAATGTGAGAGAAAGAAACACTTTTCTAATATTTGTTTGGGATGAAAGAAGATGCAAAATGAATACTTTTGTCAGTAAGAAAGAACTAAGAATATTTTGCATTGTGTTAACTTGAAGTTTTAGTGGTATTCTTCAGCCCTTAAAGACAAGTGGTTTTCTTTCTCATAGCCCATGACTCATGCAATTGTTCCTTTTTTTTGTTCTGAAACATTTCTCCTTGGCGCATAATGACACTTCTGGATAGCTCTGACTTGCTCAGCTTAGGATTGTGTCACAATTTTCATGAGCTTTTCTGACTGACTAAACTCTCCTCCTTTGTGGCTGCTCTGTTTTATTTCACCAGATGTTTTTGTGCTACAACTTCAGCTGTGATCAAATCTGCAGGCAACAGCAAAATTAGAAGGGTAAGGAAGAGAAGAGCTCCCAGTCGATGTGCCAACTGAGTTAACACGTGTTGGGAGAGAGAATGGTTTCAACTTCCTAGCCAGATGCAGACTGAAAAAAACTATCCCAGGCCCTCCTGAAGCCTGATCTAAGATTGGGGGTGGGGATGATGGCAAGTGACACAGACCCTGAACCCAAGCGACGGATACAGCCTCTCTGTAAAGCACCAAATCATACATTTATTTCCAAGTATGTTGTTTGCACTTGCTAGCACCCCCTCCATCTTTCTTGATGAAACTGCAGCTGATGAATTCATCAATTGTTACATCCCAAATACTGGATAGAGGGGCTTATTTCCTGACCTAAAGAAGAGGGGGGGATGTTGTTAACTGTCAGACTCTTTTCCACTCCTGCCTCTTCAGTGGGTTTGGTGTTGGTGGCAATGTCCAAGAGAAGAGATAAACCCAGGATTTCTGGCCTTCATGACAGCAGCCTCAACAACAGAGTAAATGCCCCCTTCCATTCAGAAGCATAGTACATATCCCTGAGAAGACATTTCAGAAGGAGCTTCCTCTGTGTGCTTTAATGTGCAAGCTGGTCAGCAGATCTGCTCCAAATGTATCAAACAATGCTTGATGTTCTGATCAGTCTCATCAATGTGAGAAGCAGCCATGTGAAATGTTGATGTTTTCCACAATACTGTGCCTGTGATAGAGTCAAGGAAGTATCTGTGAGGTACAAGGTGCCTGTTGCTCTACAGAGTTCAGGGTCCTCATGCTCAAGAAGGATCAGTTCAAATTGAAACAGCTGCAGAAAGAGTCAACAAGGAGTCAGGAGGATGGAAGCTCTCTCTCTGAAAGAAAATCAAAAGTGTGTTTAACCCAGAAAAAGATCTTTTTTTAAGGGTTGTACAGCTTCCTTGTATAAACGTAAAACATGATTGAACAGAAAAATGAGATACCATTCTCCAAACTTTTTATTTAATCTATCTTTATTTCATTTTCATATTCTAGCAGAGTGCATTTACCTCTGCATTGAATCCATTCAGTGTGCACCACATTTAGGCAATATTTTGCAGGAATTAAGAAGGGGCAGGGTGATTATATTCTGAAAATACAACCACCTTTTCATAATTAGTGGCATATGTGAAGTTTATAAAATCAAAGTTGTATCAGAGGCAATTAAAGAAAAAGGGGTTATTCAGAGTTACAAATGAAAATCCCTTAGTCTCCAACACTCATGCTGACTTCCCCTTTCCCAAAGTGGCATGAAACATCAGTTGTGGTATTCAGTTTTCCCTGAAAGTCCTATACCTCAAGTGGAGTTCTATAAAGTGCTAGATTTATCATCTGTTCTCTATGCTTGTGGATGCAGAAATCCATGCCATTTTGTCCCTATTAAATCATGCACCAAATGAAAATAAATTTAGTGATGCAATGGGAAATAATTTGCTGCATTTTTTGGTACCTTTCAATGTAGTTGAACATATGGTGAATAATCCTCATAAATAGTTAGATATTATTAGCCCTGTTCTATGGATTCCCTGTTGCAGGGAAAGGGAAGCAAGAATTGATATGAGGGCTTGTGCAAGGTCACACTACAAATAGACGTATAAATTACTTCTACAGAAACAGATATACCTCTCTGGGTGAAATTCAGCAGCTGTCTGACCATGAGCAAAAACATAAGGCAGATGAGAACCTCAGCCTCTCAATCCCTGTACTGTGATTCACATAAGGGAAGCAGATGGGCAGCAATGCACAAGATTTGAATTTCTCCAGAGAAAGCATTCAAGAAAAACCAAACGGGATGAAATAGAATAAACTCAGGTGCTCATTAGTCTTCATATGGATAATCTCAAAAGTAGTGCTGGTAGTTACTGTTTCACCTTTTGCAAAGTCATGGAATTAAAAATTACCGAGGCAGCCACCAGAGTGCACCAGATACATTTTAGAGCAACTCGCAAGAAAAGTGAACAACCTAAGAACTGTTACTCCCTTTTCTTGCGGTCTTCTTTTGTTTTTGTTATGGGAAATGAATCAGCTCTTTAAATATGTGTGTGGAGAGCAGTGAGGAAGGAGGGGAGGACTCAGAAAGCAAGGAAGACATCACTGCTTTCCGTGTGCACGTGTGACTTCATCCCCACCTTTGCCATTCGGGGATGTGTAAGATCATCTGAAACACCTCCTACATATCAGTACTGTACATTTTGAAATACTGACTACTCCGCATTGTGTATGCCATATGGTGCACACTGTAACTGAACATTGCATCTTCCATATTTTGGAGTGCAACATAAAAGCATTAAAGGTGACGTTTACCAGACAGATGTGCACATCTGCATGTGACCTACTCACATAGCCTGTTTAGTCAGTGGAAATAAATGGACAATTCTGGCACAGGATTCATCTTCATGTGCTAAAGTTGTGGTCTAACAGAGGATTTTACCCTCTAAAAGATCATTTCTTTCACAGAATTCCAATGGAATATAAAATCAGTTGCATAGCTCTAGACATCAAGAGTTAAGTACCTGTAATCTACATTTTTGTACTATTCCTAGCATTGATTATTAACAGCTGTAGAACACTCTTCATGTATATTGTTCTTTAGGTAGTGGAGCGCAGCAATACATAAAATGCGAAGCCTAATAAGGGTTAGATTTCATCTTACAGTACACAAACAACATTCCATTGCATGTATTTTCTGGCTGCTGGCTGGAACCCTGGAAATAGAATTTGGACAATGGAAGAACTGCCATTTTATTTCAGTGTGAATTAGGTGAGTGAGACATTTTCTGCTCAGTTTAAAACACACCTGAACAAATGCTGGAATAGATAATAGAAACTCTCCTGCATTAGAAATATGCTTTGAAAGTCCAGTTGTACTTTTACCTTAGCACAACAGTGGTTGTCAAAATGCTCTTGCACAGGGGGATTTCTAGACCTCAGCAGGAACAAATCCATCTACTGCCATTGAAGTCATCCTGTGAATTTAAATTTGTCAGCTGACCTGTTACTATTTCCTCTAGCCAATTCTTCTCAGTGGGTTGCATTTTTACCTGCTGATAATTAACATATCATTAGGTACTGGAGTGTGAAAAATCACCTAGCACATATTTTAAAAGAATAATCATATATTTATACAAAATATGAAAACCAATGTAATTTATTTTTTTATTTGGGGAAATTTTAAAAATGAAAATAAATCACTCTGCAGTGAAGAGTCAAAAGCACTCTGAACACATGCATATTCAAACCCTGTAAAGCAGCGATGAAGGATGGCACTGCTGAGAAGTTCTCTTTTTAGGAGTTTTGTAAAGAGCACTAAGCATGAGAACCCTGCATGGTCGGCTTGGCTTTGGTGACTGACTAATTGAGTGTAAAGGCAGTTCATGACATCTTAATCTAAATATTTAAACTCTTTGAAGGAATCTTGGATTCCAAGATAGACTGATTTGTAGTCTCCTTTCTCAATGATATCCTCCTTTTAACACGTAAACCTATAAGCCTCAAATGGTGCATTCTTACCTAGTTGATTATAGAGTTATAGAACAGGGTGAGTTGGAAGTGACCTTAAAGATGATGTAATTCCAAACCTCCTGCCATCAACAGGGATGCCACTCACTAGATCAAGTCCCTTAGGGCCCTATCCAACCTGGCCTTGAACACTTCCAGAGATGGGGCATCTACAAGCTCTCTGGGCAACCTGTTCAGTGCTTCACCACCCTCTTTTCACCCTTGCTTCACCCTTCACCACCTTTTTCTTAACATCTAATCTAAACCTGCCTGCTTTCTCTTTAAAACCATTGTCCCTTGTCCTGTCGCTATCTGCCTATATGAAAAGTCCCTCTCCCTGTTTTTTAAAACCCTCTTTAAGGTACTGGAAGGCCTCAGTGAGGTCTCCCCAAAGCTTTCTCTTCTCTACAAACAACTTTACTTTCCAAATAAGTATGCCTGGAGCTTATTAAGAATAAAAATATTTACTACAAACTCAGAAATTCATAACTATGTAGTCAGAGTTAGGCAGAAGTGAAAGAGAGTAGTGATATTTCTGTCAGTTTACTGCAATAATACATCTGTAGGTCAAAATTATCTATCTGTGTCTAGTGCAAATTAGGAGTCTTTTAATCAAAGAAAACCTTGCTGGTGTCATGCTGTCATAACAGGACTGGGTTTGAGCCTATCAAGTAGAGGAAAAAGTGTGTCTAGAGTTAGCTCCTAAATTCACTTCTGTGTTTGAAGTGCATCACAATAAAGACAGATGTCAGAAGGGAATCAAGATCTCTTGTGGTTTTATCACTAATTTAATCCCTAGTCTCATGTTTAATAGGACTTTTTTTCTTTCTAGCTCCTTTTCTCACTTTCCTTCTTACACACTTATAAAAGCTTTCTTAAGCTTTCTTGCTCCTTACTCTCCACTTGACTGGTACAAACTCATTCAGGATTTTGCCTTTCTTAATCTCCCTTCCCACCCCAAACAAGGTAGGGTCTTCCTCTTCTCCATTTGCAGCAAAATTGTCTTTAGAGCAGCCCCTAGTGACTCCACCATTGACTACATCTTGTTTCTGCATTCTTCTTTTTACAGCGAGGCTGCAGCATGCTGTGGTGTGCCTTAATTATGATGTGTTTTAAGATGCTTATCAAAGAAAAAGCAGTTTACATTTTTGTTCTTATAGCACCTAATATATATTTAGTTTTGGCAAAGGGCTTTGAAAAGCACTCATTAGACATGGAATACTTTAAATGTTTTACTTTTATTTCTGTTTTAATTTAGATTTTTTTTNGTCTTCCTCTTCTCCATTTGCAGCAAAATTGTCTTTTGAGCAGCCCCTAGTGACTCCACCATTGACTACATCTTGTTTCTGCATTCTTCTTTTTACAGCGAGGCTGCAGCATGCTGTGGTGTGCCTTAATTATGATGTGTTTTAAGATGCTTATCAAAGAAAAAGCAGTTTACATTTTTGTTCTTATAGCACCTAATATATATTTAGTTTTGGCAAAGGGCTTTGAAAAGCACTCATTAGACATGGAATACTTTAAATGTTTTACTTTTATTTCTGTTTTAATTTAGATTTTTTTTAAAAGAAGCTTTATAACTAAGTAGGGTATTTGGCATGCATCCAGTTAGCTGAAGCTTTAGACAAGGCCAGGTCCTAAGGACCCTGCTATTTACATTTAGTTCCTCTGGTTTAGTTTAAAAGAAAAAAAAAAATGTCCTCCAGAAAATAATTTTGCTGTCTGCATATGCTGTTTAACAATTAACCACGTGCATTTAAAGAAAGAGCCAAATGCACCAGCAAATAGGAGTGCTAACATACGTCAATAGGATGTTTTCTCACCTCATGCTGATGTATTTCCAACTTGAGCTGTGAAAACAGAAGACTCTTGTTTGCATACTTGTGTGAGAACTTAGGCTAATTTTTGCCTTTGGGACATAGCCTGAGATGCAGAGAGAGTGCAGTACCTTTGCAGAGGGAGTACAGGGAAGTCTTGTCACAGTCCTAAGTTTTGCAGTGGGTTCATGTCCTTGGTTTTGTGAGTGGGTAGGTACATGCAGACAATTTGTCTCTGTGCTTTTGGTGCATACTGCAAGATAAACTGTTGTAACCATAGTACTAAGCTATTGCTGAAGCTGCACTGAAGCTGTGCCTTCTCTTTTTTCCCATTCCCTTTGCAGAAGGAGAACATCTGTGGAGGTGAGGCAGCCTCTTTCCTAGGCATTGTAAATATTAAAAATTAAAGAATCACATAGTTCAAAATTGACCTGTTCCTTTTTCTAATTTATATGCACAGTGTATCTGTTGGTACTAATGTCTTTTTAATAATTTTTTTTAAAATTTCATGTGAAATTTTTGATTAAAAAATAACAATACAAAAAATATTTTAACCAAAGCATCTTGGCTAGCTGCCCACAGATAAAACATCCAAGAAACCATGGAAGAGGCAGGCTTTATCAAAATCCACCCGCCTTTCAATAGTTTACATGAATTTAAAACTAAGGCAGCATGTGACCCTCAGGTGTGTGAGAAATGAAAAGGCAACTCTGATGGTTAGCCTATTGAACAACATCCAAGTTTTCCTGTGCTTTGTAATGTTGGGACTCTTCTCAAAATTTAATGGTGATTTTACCCTTTTTAAAGAAATTGGGACTTCCTGTTTAGGACTCTGTAGAAGTTCATCATCAATGGAAAAATTCAGTTATTCTGACTCTGATCCCTCCAAAGTCACCAACTGTAAGTATCAAGGACTTTAGAGGACACACTAATCTTGCTCAAACATAACCAGAACTTCTGCCTGTTTGTTTCTCTGCTGGAACCAACTTT
This sequence comes from Hylia prasina, assembly GCA_013397195.1. Classification (NCBI taxonomy): domain Eukaryota; kingdom Metazoa; phylum Chordata; class Aves; order Passeriformes; family Sylviidae; genus Hylia; species Hylia prasina. The sequence continues at coordinate 28,267 of VYXD01003065.1, forward strand.
ATAGTGGCCATAGGACAAAATTTCTATGCTGCTCCTGCATGGCAGCTCTGCACTGCAGAACAGCTGCACAGAAAACTGCGTGGTCCATCCACAACCTTGCATGCAGCATTCCAGTTTAGGTACTAAAAGAGTGAAGGTTCAGAACTCGATACCCACGTGCTTCAGAACACCTCACTGAGCCCAGCGCTGAGCTTGGCAGATTTTAACTGCAAGCAAAGCAGTTGCACGTTTTGTTTTAAAAGGAAAAAAAGTAAACACAGTGCAAATTACACTCATCTCAACTGAAGTTGATCCATTCACTTACAGAACAAACTGATAATAATGCAGACAAATCACACGCATATGTGAACAAATTACAACCATAAATAGCGTATGTGCATTTACATGTTGCCATGGGAAAAAACCAAACAGGTTTGGGTGTTGTGTTACAGGTTTTGCCTACCAATTCAAAACTAATACCAAGGCAGCGAGTCCCATTTCTGTGCCCAGGCACAGAGGAGGCTTTGCCCACCAAAAAGGCCAACCCAAGGCTGCACTCCTCTGGCCGTCAGTGGTTGATAGAGCGTGACCTTGGAGCTAATGGCGGCTTGTTTGAGGCCCAGCATCTCTGAGGCAGCTCAGTCAGCAGTATCCTTGCTTGACATTATCCCTTGTTGTGATTTTTGTTATGAGAGCTTGTCATTTTAAAAAATGAACTTTTTTTGGTCTGTATGAAAAGTTAAAGCAATCACGAAATACTGTTGCTATTCAGTGAAATGGATAACGTACAAAGCAAACTCGGAATACATTCTTTCTTTCTTTCTCTTACTGCCCCGCCGCACTTGCCACACGGCACCCCCCGGGCGCAGCAGTTCGCCCGTGGCAGCTGACCGGGGGCTGAAAGGGCAGCGACTTTTCTTGAATTGACGCTTTCTCAGCGACACCTTCTCACAGACTGCAGCCTGCCCGGAGGACGCCGGTTTCCCACACCCCGCGGCCTGAGGAAACGCACGGAGCTGTAACCGGGCGCGGCACG